>JAZBGW010000467.1:0-25180 GCA_037464815.1 Mylabris variabilis | reverse complement strand
TATAATATAGGTATTTTATGGGTTTTGTCTTTGTGTTGGTATTGCATTAGAATTAAAATAAACCCATATGTGAGAATGGATTTTTGGTTTTCTAAAATAAGAAAAGAAACTGTCATCGAGTTTTATCAAAATAATATGTGGTTTTAATAAAAAGATGTAATAAGCAACTATCGATTTCATCATATCTATTCCATCCACTCTTTACAACTTTGAACGAAATTGCTCTGTTAGGATAGAAATAAGATACAACTACTTTAGTAATAAAACCCTGTTCTAGCCCATTTTTATCCAAGTATCATTGATAAACAAACATTTAACGAAAACTAATAAAGTTTCCACTGTCTCCTTTTTGTGCTTGTTGGCGAACATTTAAATAAAACATCGCCATTATCAACCAAAAAAATTCCCCTTCAACTTGAATAACTTTCCCAATATGATTACAGTATTCAACATATATCAACCATTATCCTTTTTCATTTTCTTTTATATGTTGCCGTGAATCTTTCCGAATGGGACCTTACAGATATTAGATGAATATATTGAAAGCTTTTTGTTTTTCGTTCGTTTAGCAAAAACTCTGTAAATCCACTGCGATAGGATCCTAGTGAATGAATGAAAAAAATGAGAAGAATCATTAATAATTTTCTTCTCGTCTTTTCGTTTATTCTACCAGCGATACGAGAGTGACCCACAAAAGTTTGGAATAACCTCAATAAATTCCGTCATAAATTTAATAGCTTTGGCTACAAAAATATAAATTTCTACCACTAAAAAGACACTTGCGAATTTTCCCATCTAATTCAATATTCATTTGATTGTCGTTAATTCAATTTAGTTTAATTGATGTTAATTGAATTCCTTTCTGGAATATTGTAATTTTAAGTTAAAAAAGTACGTGCTTACTGTTGGATTCTAATGGAAAGGCTCTTTGAAATAATCCTTTTAAACTAATAACAGTTATCGAGTGCTTGCTGTACATGCATTCCAATTTGAAATTCATCGAATTTGGTCGATTCAATAAAGAAAGCCAGACAATCGACATGTCGTTCAAATTCTTTTCTCTTGTATTATTTCACAATTTGAATCTCCGATTGTATTGAAAGTAACCCACCCCATTCGCAAGCAATAATTGAATGTCAAGACAACGATTTATTGATTTATTTTTTTTTTGTTAATCTAACAATGTTTTGTTTGCGACAACTCACACGAATAGTACTTCTTTATGAAGCTATAACAATAAAAATTGCATTTTTGTTACTTGAGAAATGTACATTTGCAACACTAGACTTGGCAGATTCTCAAGAGGCTTGCAATCGACAGTTGGGGTGAGTATTGCAGGGTACAAAGAATCGCACTTGCTTGAAACAACAATAACACTATTCAGATAAAACTACAGCGGTCCCACTGCGACCCTACAAAGTTTAAATCACTTTATTTATGTAAATGTACATGTATTTGTCATAATTACAGAGTAATTTGAAGCCGAATTAACTGTTGCAATAAACTTTTTTTATATTGCATTATACGTGAAAGAGTTTGGGGCAATTTTAGGCGGGCTTTGCTGTGTTTCTTTTATAAATTCATCACCCAACTCCCAGCCTTCGTGTACCCAATTTTAACATTCTTACAAAATTACAATAAACACCCTTATAGCGTGTACATAATTTGAAGGCAGAAAACCCCTAAATAAACAACCCATCGACCCTTTTACCTATATAAACCGATGTCAGTCATAATCATTATAACTTGCAATATTACCTCTAAAATGTTTGAGTAGCGCATATACGTTACCACCCCAAAAGTGCCGTTACAGCCGCCCTTTTCACAATTTATTCGATTCTTTTACAATAATTTACATGAATATCATACTAACCCAACTGTAGTGAACTACCCTCGGGAAAGATAAGGTATCTTCTATGTCTGTGCAGGATCTTCTCACTGGTCGTATTGATTCTCGCCTCAATATCCTCGTTTAAATTTTGTATCGTCATGTTGATTAAAATTAAAACAATAAAAACGCACAATTTCATTGCGATTGATTTCAAAACTATTACAAATTAAAATTAGATTGTAAACATCGAAAACTTCACTGTACTAATTGGGTGAACCGTTCGATATGATGAGCGGTAAGTACAATTTTATCGTTATAGTGTTAAAAGTTAACGTCAATATTGGTTGAAAGATTCTGTTTCAATTAACGACAGGCGACTAATTCAATTTCTATCGGAATATTACACGGTTTTTTTGCTTCTATCCGCTTAACGTTTAAACAGTTTTGTTAGTGTGATAAAATGGAGATCGCCAAATTTTGTGGTTTTTTTATATTCTTGGGATTTCTATTTGTTTTTACCGAAATTGAATCAAAAGATGGTAACGGTGTTCTATCGCGTCGTAAAAGATATGTAGCTTTCCCTGATGGATCTACAGTGATTGTAAGTTTCAAAAATAACAATAAATTCTTCTTTAATCTCGTTTTATAGTTTGCTTATTGTGTTGTCACCGATACTATACTACCGTTCCAATTATTTACCGAAGGGGTAAATTGGGGGGTGGCTTACGATCTACCAAATCGCACAGCTTTCACCGCATATTTCGATAATAAGCCGCAGTACATCAAGAGAAGACGACATCGACGGGATTTGTACAACAAAATGGAAATCATCATGGATTCGTAAGTTTTTAGAATTAACGGAAGATAATCCGAAGATTATCATAGAAATAACAATAGTTTTAGAGTGGCTCACTTTATAAAACGAATTGATCGATACTGTAATTACTTTTAAGATAACTTTATATAAATTGTACTAATCTTCTACATTTATTCCCGAGTGGTTCGCTTACTAGAATAAATTCGAATAGTTTCCAGTTTTTCTCACTGTAAAGTAGATTAAAATACTTTTACCAACGGTAAAACTTCTATCGTAGTAGCATAGAAATTTGTTGGAAATTTACACAACTATTACAACAAATTAAAGTGGATGAATACTAGAAACGAATCAAATTTATATCAAGTTTTATAGTCTAGAAACTCTAATCTAATTATTACCGTCTCCAACAGAATGGGTTATGATGGCCGTGCCTGTATACTACGTTCATTATGTGAAGCTGGCCGTTATCAAAAAACAAAAAAAACTACATTATCGGATGAAATAATACGTTTACTTTTCGAGTGAGTATTGTTTATTTAAATCCTAATCATTGAGACTGTAATTAATTCTTCAATTGATTGATTGATTGACAGATTTCCACAACAGACTCTATTAGATTTCGAACCCGATGAGCATCGCGTTTATCATTGGGCCTACCAACAGGGTCGTGAAAACAAGCAACAGGGTTGTAATGATATGTTTCCTGCATGTTCAATATCGTTCCTTGATCACGGTTTAGGATATTACGATGATTACATAGAGGAGCTTTATCGACAATCAACAAATCATGTTCATCAATAAATTATTGTCAAGCAAAAGAAAATTGATGTATTTTACAGTTGAAATTAAATTAAATAGATTTGTTTTGGTTGTTGTTGGTTCTTCTGTAACGATACAGAAACGTTTAGCCCCAGTTCTCGATGACAAAAACAGACCGTTGTAATTCAATAGAGCTCCTTTTCGGGGTGGATAAATGGCGAAATAAACGGAGGATTTTATTAAAACACTTTTTTGTGTAAAGCGGTTTCATTCTAAATGGTGTAATTGATAACAGTCAGTTTGATAGTGGTAATGAATTCAGTTGCACGTCTCCAAAATGGCCCAAGATGAGCCAGAATATTGTTCATACCTCAATATATTCGTAAATTAATTTGAATTTTGATTTATAATGCAGATTTAATTATTACGTACAAGCCTAACGAACGTTCTACTTCTCCCAAACTGATTTACAGATTTACAAAATACATCCTAGCGAACGAATAATCGATGAGAAAGTAACCTCTTTTAACAATAGAAACAAGATTATGCTGGCGTAATAATGAGATAATTATCCCTTACTAAATTCAATCCCCTTAAATAAACCCAATAACCGTTGGTCTCAATTTTAATAAAATTCATTCGTGTCGAATTCGGTCAATAATGTTGGTTGAGATGGGAAAAAATACAGAAAAGATTGACGTTATTGCTACTTATCGATGAACCTGAAAACAAGCCTCTTGAAAGTTGTTACGTTGAAGAGAGTTATATTTTATCATTTTCAAGGATAACTTTCGACTTGTCAATCTATAACGAATCTTGAACTGAGAACAACTACTTTGAAATAAAAGTTAACAAGTCAAGTTTATTAAAAACTACTCTAAACGTGGCAAGTTTAGAGAATTGTGTGTGCAAAGAAGTTGTTTCACTGGTGTTCTTTTTTTATGGTAACAAGAGATTTAAAAGCTTTCGACGAGACAATCGTGCGGTCTTCAAACAAAAACTGGATAAACTCCTAACTACGTTTTTTTATTGTTTACATTGGATTTACAAGAAAATTCGACCACAAACTATAATTTTCGTTTGACGACTACTGTAAATTTTATTCACAAATATAAACAACGATCGAATAAATTTACATACATCAGCTATTTCAATAACCGTTATTTTTACAACCAGTGGATATCATCAGTTTGAAGCAACCTACTGAAAAAGTCGTTACCTATAATGGTGATGTATAAATTGAATTTATTTGTATTGTTATCAATAATAGTTATAGCAACTGGAAGGAATATTGATAAACGATTATCGCGCCAAAAACGTTATTTAGTTTTTCCGGAAGGTTCCAGTTTATCAGTGAGTATAAAAATCGTTTAGAATAAATCCGACAAAATTTGATAGTTTCAACCAACAAGGTTGCAGTTTGTGTCACCTCACAAACCGGATTATTACCAGGTGAAATCTATACAGAAGGTGTGAATTGGGGTATTTCCTACGAACTACCAAACGACACTAAAGAATTTCGTGAATTACTCGATTTATCGAAAGAGACTGTCCAAAGACGACATCGACGTGATTTGTACGGCAAAATCGAAACGATTCTATACTCGTAAGGCTTGCCTTTAACGACAAAAAATTCTGTTGGAAATAAATCAGATTTCTCTCTAGCATGGGCTATAATGGTCGCGATTGTGTCTTGAGAGCTTTATGTGAAACCCAACGTAATTTCCAAATGAATGGCGGCAATCTTGCGGATAAAATCCTTGGGATAATATTCAGGTTTATTTCCATTTTTTTCTTTGTTCCTTGAGAATTTAGCGACAATATTTTCCAGATATCCATACGGTGACGAGTCAGTGAATAAGGCCGGACGACACCATCTCCATTATAATGCAGCTAGTCAACGTGGCATTGAAGCTACACATGAATGCTTTGAGTTGTTTCCAGATTGTCCATTCTCATTAATTGATTTGATTCTCGGCTATTATTCAACCTTTGACCGTCTACCGGATATGTAGTAATTTTATTATTTTGATACACAGAACCAGAGGGAGAGCTTATCAAAAATTTATAGGTCGAGTCGTTTATCAAATTGTATAAATTTTTAATAAATCACTGTAATTTTCCGAATTTTCTACCCTTGTTGACAAGACCGCACCAAAAAGGTGCAAAAAAACAAATTTAGGATTGCTTTTGAAAATAGCCTGTTGCAATCAGTCTCCTATGAGTTTTGTAGAAATTGATCGAGCGTCAATCTCAAAAATTGATAATCGAACTTTTTGTCGCTCTTAACAGTTTCAATGAGGAATACTTTCGATGAGAGCTTTCTGTCAATACAACTTCCGCCAGTGTCAATGGTGAAAAGCAGCCAAACGCATCAAATACTTCGTCTATTATAAACGAGAACAATTATTGAAAAGTAGCCGTAATTAATAAGTCTTTTAGATTGAGTCACGCACAGGTGTATTTCTGATGCTTTTATTGATTCACCTGCTGGAAGGTAGTCTTTAATGCGTCTGGAAAACGACTTAAAGTGGCGACTTCCATTTGACAAATAGATTTCCAACAGTACTTTCCTCCACGCAAAGCCAAGCAAAATTGATTTCGATTCGTGTTAAAATAAACGAATTTCTTATCGAAACAGACAAGCCTATTTTTATGACATGTATAGTTTTCATAAAACAGTTTGACCTAATTTTCCGCAAGTCTGCTTGTTCAACAATCATTCAAATTAACTGTTGCCAATAACATTGCCAGATATCGCCGATTAATAACCGAGGAAATTGCGGGAAATACGCAATCTACTTCCGGGTCTAGCCGACTAATCAACATTTAAATCATATGACTTTTCGTTATTAATTGATATCAATATAAATTGGTCGATTTCTGGTTGTGATAGTGGTGGTAGTAGAAGTTATGGTGGTGGTGGTAGTGTATCGCATTGCTGTTTTGGTGGATCCTTCATTCATAGTGTTAGCGATAATTCCGGTCCACCCTCCGGATCCAGTCTCTCCGACCGGGTATTGACTAGTGTTTCTCGGGATCGTTCGCGTACGTCCGCCATACCAAAGAACTGCTGATGGGATGCTGCACCCCAGTAGCTAGGGATGTTTGGCCGGCAACAGAACTCTATCCGTATTCCATTAATCCAACACTGACCCGTGCGTGGTGTTTCTAGTGAATAACAAACCAAAAAAAAAACACCATGGATGATCTTATTGAAATTTTCTCAATGATCATGTAAGAGGTGAGTGTTGTATTTCAGAAGAAATTGTCGATTTTAGGTGGGAAATTTCGAATTGTTCTTTCAAACTAGCAAAGTGGGCGTTCACTCCCTGTTAATTCCTAATCTCTCTATTAAGCTTTATCGTTGAAAATGCTACACAATTCACACGTTAATCACTCGTTTTTCCAATTTGATTTTATGATAATGAAATTTTGACGAGTGATTATAAAAGAGAAAAACAAACACTTGACGCTTTTGGATTCGGGCCAAGTAAATGCCAATGACAAATTTCCAAATATTCCACTGCTTTACGAGTTGTTTCAAAAATGAATTGTTCGTGTAAAAACTTTAAATTGTACCAAAATTAAATTTGTTTCCCTCTTCCCACAATCATTCTCGTGTATAATCCGTTCAATATAAAAGTTTAATGGAACTTTATATTTGCTTGTCTAAACTGATTTGGTTCAACAAATCGAGAAAGTTCACATACTTTAAATAATTTAACAAAAATACAAGACTAGCGAATTTCCATTAATTAAAGAGAGTAGAGGATGCTTTAATGTTGGTAAATTTCTAAATAAATATTTATAGCCACAGCTTCCTCACAAGCTAGACAGTTACAAAGTCTCATTAGAAATCGGTTAAAATCAAATGAAAACTAAACACAACAAAAAGTTTACAAATTCAAATTATGAGTCTTTTTGTCTCCCCCAAATCGAATCAATTCAATATTTGTCCATTTTCTTCATCTTCCACTGTTCTGGTTAGTATCAATTTAAAAAAGTATCGTATTTATAATGGAAATTTTGTTTGTCCTGCTACGAATTTGATACAAAACAAAGTCATTAAGAATAAAGAAGAGCCGGTATCACAATTCGAATTGAATAGGAAACGACAAAATACGACAGTGATATTGAACCAATTATTGTACTTTCTCTCGATTAAAATCGCCAATATTGAATAAAATTTCAATTTTATTATTGATTTTTCTATTATAATAAAATTTATAACGTACAATTTCCATAAAATTCAAACAACTTGAGTTGTGCTGTAAAAAGAAAAGTTATAAAAGATTTTCCCTAGCAGAATAAACTTTGGAAATTTCCTATTTCGGGGCTTGTTTAGACAGTTGATAGATAATCTAGATGAATCAAAAACTTCCCCAACTAAAGTCATAAATTTCTGTATACCTATCGAAAAAAAAAGTATGCATCTTTATTGATCAAGACAGATCAACTTATCAATAAAATACAACAAGTTGACAAATATTTGAGAAAAGACAGTAGTTTATAAGGCAAAATCTACATAAAAAACGTACAAAACAAAAGCGAAAGAGTCCTTCAACTGTGAACAATACAAACGAATGTCAAGCCCGTAATACTCAACATATCTCATTTCTATTTTCTACAATGTAACAAAAGCTGAACGTATAGGGGAATTGTAAGGGAAGATTAATTAAAGCTCAAAATAATTACCGTGAGAATACATTTGTATTGATTTAATGCAAAAATGTGTGAAATGTATGCAATTTACAGCTTTCTAATCTGAGTCATATCACTTCAACACCACTACACTTGATCTTTATTGACGCAAAAGTTCTATAAACAAACGAGCGATGAAAATCTCTTAATTCGCGTTATTTTAATGATTATTATTATTATTATTCTAAAGTCATAATGTTAGTGAAAGCGATATAAATTTACAAACATTTCTACGCTATCATTAATTATTATTATACCGTGAAATACTGACATTGAACATTGATAAATTATCTACATGAAAAGCAAGTAGATCAAAACATCTACAAATATCTTTATTTATGTATGTGTGTTTATGTGTGTATAAAACAATATTGGTTGATATTTATAGAACGGATATAATATGGAGCGATTGCTCATAATTTTATGGTTGTTATATCTATGGACCAGTCATATTGTTGTCGGTAATCAAGATGCAAAACGTCTCTATGATGATCTACTATCAAATTATAATCGCCTCATCCGACCTGTTGGTAATAACTCAGATCGACTTACTGTAAAAATGGGATTACGTCTATCACAATTAATCGATGTTGTAAGTGCAGAGAAATTAATTGATGAAAAGGAAAAATTCATTCCGTATTTTTTTTTAAATATAGAATCTAAAGAATCAAATCATGACGACAAATGTTTGGGTTGAACAGGTACGTTAATATCGATGTTATTTGGAACGTTGAGTATTTTAATCGTTAAATCTATGTGCATGTTTGACTTGTGTGTGTCTATATGTGTTGCAGGAATGGAACGATTATAAGCTCAAGTGGAATCCGGATGATTATAACGGTGTAGAAACTTTACATGTACCATCTGAACATATATGGCTACCAGATATCGTCCTATATAACAAGTAAGTCGGCTAATTTGTCTGGGACTATGTAAAAAAATACGGTGAGATGTTGAAATTTGGTGGATGCGCCGGGTTAGCTCTAATATTATATTGCCGACAAATCACAATTTTTCATGAGAATTGACATCTATAGAGTAGCGGTGCCTTCAATAGATACACAAAATAAGTTATCCGCTATTAATCTAGCACTTTTTGTAGGTAAAATAGCTTAAAATTGCAAATTGTTACCACTGTGTCGGTATAAAATTTGCGTAATTTTCCACATGTTTAGATAAAAGAATCACCTAAATCTGTCACAAATTGGCTTTTTAACAGCTAATTTGTGCTTTTTTCGTTAAAATACGTTGATTTAGTTAGTTTTAGCTTGTTTTAGGAACTCTTCTAGGATTTGTTTGGAATTTTAACGTTCAAAAACGCCGAGTTTGTAGAAAATCTTGCATTTAATCGATGATTGATTATTAAATTGCCATTTTAAGAGCTAATTTGTGGTTTTTATGTCAAAAAACGGTGATTTAGCTAGTTTTAGCTTGTTTTATAGACTTTTTTATATTTTAGCTTCTTGTTTAGAGTTTTATCGCTCAAAATTGTCGATTTTGTAGGAAATCTTGCATTTAATGGATAATTGATCATTAATTTCTTATTTTAAGATTAAATTTGTGTAATTTTTTACACCTTCAGCTTAAAATGATCTAAATCTGTATCAAATTGCCTTTTTAGCAGCTAATTTGTGCCAAAGTATGTTGATTTAGCTTGTTTTAGGCACTTTTCTTGGATTTTATCTCCTAGTTTGGAATTTTAACACTCAAAATTGACGATTTTGTATAAAATCTTGCATTTAATTTATGATTGATAATTCATTTCTTGTTTTAGGGTGAAATTTGCGTGTTTTTTTACATATTTAGCTGAAAAAAATACCTCAATTTGTGTCAAATTACCTTTTTAGTAGCTAATTTGTCCTTTTTATGTCAAAATACGTTGATTTGGCTAGTTTTAGCTCATTTTAGGGAATTTTTGAATTTTAGCCAGGGCATCGAATCGGAATAGATCCTAAAACCGAAAACCGGAAAAACCGAAATTTTGATCGGAACGAAATCCGGAGATGAACCGAAAACAAAAACCGGTTTTTTTTCGGTTCAAGCATACCACTTAATAGGATCCTTTTCTCTTTTTTCTTCTTATTTCCTCTTTTCTCCTTCCCCAGAAATTAATCATTTAGAACTGAACAGAAGACCAAAAACTGAAAAGAACCGTTATTTTTGCAGAAACGAAAACGGGAACAAAACCGATAATTTTTGTTTCTACTGAACCGGAACGAAAACCGGAATAAATTAAATAACGGTTCGAAGCCCTGATTTTAGCTACTTGTTTAGAGTTTTAATGCTCAAAATTGTCGATTTTATAGAAAATCTTACATTTAATGGATTATTGATCACCAATTTCTTTCTTTAAAATAAAATTTACGTGATTTTTTACATATTTAGCTGGAAAAATTACACAAATTTGTGTTAAATTGTCTTTATAGCAAATAATTTGTGCTTTTTATGTCAAAGTACATCGACTTAGCTAGTTTCAGCTTGTTTTAGAGACTTTTCTTGGATTTTATCTCCTTGTTTGAAGTATTAACGCTCAAAACTGAAGATTTTGTATAAAATCTTGCATTCAATAGATGATTAATAATTCATTTCTTGTTTTAAGATCAGACTTGCATGTTTTTTATATATTTAGATGAAAAAATTACCTAGACTTATGTTAAATTGCCCTTTTAGCAGCTAATTTGTCCTTTTTATGTCAAAATGCGTTAATTTAGCTAGTTTTAGCTTGCTTTAGAGACTTTTTTATATTTAAGCTTCTTATTTAGAGTTTTAGCGCTCAAGATTGTCGATTTTCTAGGAAATCTTGCATTTAATTGATTATTAGTTTCTTATTAAGATTAAGAAAAAATTATCTAACTTTGTGTTAAGTTGGCTTTTTAGCAGCTAATGTGTGCTTTTTATGTCAAAGTACGTTGATTTAATTAGTTTTAGCTCGTTTTGGGAACTTTTCTTGAATTTTAGCTTCTTATTTGGAGTTTTAACGCTCAAAATTCTTGATTTTGTAGACAATCTTGCATTTAATAGATAATTGATCATTGATTTTTTATTTTAAAATAAAGTTTGCGTGTTTTCTTACATATTTAGCTGAAAAAATGACCTAAATGTATGTTAAATTGCCCTTTTAGCGGGTAATTTGTCGTTTTTATGTCAAAATACATTTATTTAGCTAGTTTTAGTGACTTTTTTGTATTTTAGCTCCTTGTTTAGAATTTTAATGCTCGAATTTGTCGATTTTGTAGAAAATCTTGCATTCAGTGTATGATCGATCATTTAATTCTTATTTTAAGACTAAATTTGCGTCATTTTTACATATTTAGCTAAAAAATTACCTGATTTTATGTTAAATTACCCTTTTAGCAGCTAATTTGTCTTTTTTATGTCAAAATACATTGATTTAGCTAGATTTAGCTCGTTTGGGGGACTTTTCTTAGATTTGTTTATAATTTTAACGCTCAAAATCGTCGATTTTGTAGACCATTTTGCTTTTAATGAACGATTGATCATTAATATTTCTACTTTAAGATATACTTCACGTAATTTTTTACATCCTATTTAGTTGAAAAAAATTACCTAAATTATATCAAATTGCCTTCTTAGCGGCTAATTTATGCTTTTTATGAATAGAGCGCCGGTACTGTATACGATGCTTTTATATTGATTCGCTCAAGAATTTAACCAAAATTCAACGATCGCCTCACCAAGTTTAGTAATGAATGTGTTTTCAACTATCTCACCCCTTCAGCGTTTTTCATCTCTGTTAATCTACCCTTTACCTATTAAATAGTGTAGAATTTTCCATATTTATGGAAAATTCCTGATTTACTACGTTATATTTCTAATAATTTGTCGGATAATTTAGCTTATTTAAAGAGTAAAACAACGAATTATTGCTGAAAACTAAACATGTAGTTAACTTAAAAATTGGTACAAATTTCGAAAGTGTCTCAATTTTGCTCCGTATAAGATTATATTATAAAAAGCACCCAAATAGTTGGACGATGATTAAATAGATCTATTGATATAAGAGCCAACGTTTACGTTAAATTACAAGTGACGAAAGAATGCTAGCGGAATTTTCTATAAGGCCTGTTAGTTGACGCTGAAAGGATCAAATGAAGAAAACCGTGAAAGATATATGTCAATAAAGTATGCGGAACAAACATCGGCTTCTTCTCCAAGCTATTATTGCCACTTTTATTACCTTGAAGCTACACAAACCAAAGTAAATTTGATACTAACAATACACATATACAAAATGTGTTATTTGATTCGTTTTTGATTATGTTAACGCACAAAATTGAGGGTCGTGAATATCGTTGAGCTTTTATCCAAAATTGTCTGCAAGATTTTATCTTTGCAGATAAGCTGGAATAGAATGGTGTTATCAAAAAGAAATGAAACAACATTATCCCGAATATGTCTGGTGAATTGCTTTCATAATAAATAAACAACTGACAATTCCAATTCCCTAAACTATTTCAGTCATATATCTTTCGAAATATCTGCATATAAAAATCTAGGCTGAATTCCATTTTAGATTTTCTTCAAGAAAATTGCTTACAAAGAAAATTAATCGATTTTGATGATGAATTTTCCATAATTGAACCTCTCTAATAATGCACTCGCTTTTCACACTCTTGTAATTATTTGGAAATTTAATTTACACATCATTAACACTGTATGATAAATTGATTACTGAATTGTCCGCTCAAATTAACCATTGTTCAATTTAAATTTGATAAAATGATGAAATTAACGCGCATTTCTCTCTCTCTCCCCCATCAAAAAATCAATCTTTATTAGCTGTAATCGTTAAAACTTTGTACGTAGATACATAGAATGAGGAGAAATGCAAAAAAATCTACAATGGAAGATAATAAATTTGTATCCCAGCATTCTTATCTGGCTTCCAGTATACTCCAACAATGATTAATCACCGGTAAAGTTTTCTCTTCTTTATGCTCCTTGTATTCCATTTATTATAATCCGTTTATTAGAGTCAATTTTTTCTAATATTTTTCGTAAAATAAATGCCTTTGTCGTCATCGCCAAATCTTCTCCTCTATTTTATCATAATTCTATTTACCCTTTATTCTATATTTTTGGTTAATCTAATTTTACTGTTCGTTGTTATTCGTTTTAATAATAATGATTTAGATGAAAATCCACTATATTAAATATTAATTCTATTATAAAATCCGACTATATTGAAGACGTGCAAGTATTTCATTATTCAAAATATTCAAATGACACGCGAACATTGACGGCTCCTCTTCTTTTATTTATAGTCCTATTTAATTCTGAAAATTTAATTGTATATTGTGGATTTATTCAAAATTTACAGTGCCGACGGGAATTATGAAGTAACAATAATGACGAAAGCCATCTTACATCATACAGGGAAAGTTGTATGGAAGCCACCAGCTATTTATAAATCGTTTTGTGAGATTGACGTTGAATATTTTCCATTTGATGAACAGACCTGCTTTATGAAATTTGGCTCGTGGACGTACGATGGTTATATGGTAAGTTGTATTTACATTTATACATGGGATAATTTTAGTTTTGGGAATAAATGGATTTACGTAATTAGATGTACACTTGAAAACACTTAACTAACTTAACTAAACTTCAATATTAAATGATACAACTTGAACATTGATCCTTACTAGTTCGTTTTAAAAGCTATTCAATTGCAAATTAACTTAACTAAACGTAAATTAGCGATTATAAGAAGATGAAACAGCTTGAGATTCTGATGGAATATCAGTACCGTTTCAAATAATTAGCTTTCAACTATAATTGAGGTGTTGCTTTCAACAAATTCGATCGATAAATTTTTATGAAGCATTATTTTGAATACTCTTCTAGTGTCTCAAACAATATCAACCCCTAATACTCTGATACTTAAAAGAAAGGAGACAATTTAGACACTTTAGACGCTTTTTAAGGGGAACTTTCGACTTTAGATCTTGAAAAACAAATCCACTATGAATAGAGGCGTGAAACCCATCTCCAATTACATGGAGATTTCATAAATGCAAATTTTGTTCACTTTTCTCAAAAACGGTAACAGATAAAGAGATGATGAACGTTTTATTCGATTTCCACAACATTTGGCTTTTAATTTTGACCTGAATTCTCGAATTTCAATTCCTATTTTATTTTACTCTCCAATATTTTGCTTTAAGTAGTGAAAAAAGAGAATTAATCACTTTTCGCCACATTTTGGCCCTTCCAACGTAAATTTAAGGACGTTTTTAATGCAGCCAATTTTACTATAAAAGAAGCCGATTTAGACATTTAAAGTGACTCCTAGCTAGGTTTTAAAATTTTTACGTTCCTAATCAATTTCTTATCGCAAATTTTAAGCTGCAAAAAGGAGGCTATTTTAGTGAAATTAGGCTATTTTCATAAAGATGAGTTATACTCAAGTCAATTTTTACTGAAGCGCTTATAAAAAATTGGGGAAAAACACCCTCATACCATTGTTTCTTGTAAGAAGCGCATAGAAAACAGAGTATTAAATCAATCTATGTAGATTCAATAACAACTTTTTGCCCGTCTTTTATAATAAAATAAAATTCTCAGTTATATTATTTATTTAATTAAGGACAAAAAGCGATAGATACAGGGTATCTTGACAATGGACTATTAGGAAGATAAGAAGTTATAATTAATGAAGGTTCATGAAATTTTGACTGATCTAGTTTTCCACCTAAGCCATCTCTTGAAAATCTTGATGTTGTTCTAGCAACTCCTCTTAAATGAGGTAATGCACCCTCCTCTCTTATTCTTTGGTTAAATCGAAGGGGGTTTCGATAATACGACTTGTGGTCTAACAATGTCAGTTTTTCCACGTATTTTAACTTTTTTTCATGAAATTTCACATTTTATAGTGTTTGATTGAAGGTTTCATATGTCTGAAACTATTGTGGTAGAAAGATTGAAATATGTAGTCCTAATGGCGCAAATAATGGGCTTCTTACAAAAGTTTACAGCATTTAATTATCTTTCAGCATTTAGTTGAAATTAGTTTTTCTTTCAGTTAAGTCTTAAACTGCCACATCTTGCTTATTTTAAATGTAACACCATTAATTCTTCCACGGCTTCGAATCATTATTTTTTTTGTTCCGGTTTTCTTTCAGCTTCAATTAAAAAAATATATTATTGGTTTAGTTTCGGTTTTAGGTTCAGTTCAAGACGGTTAGTTTTTAAATTTTTGAATTTTATGTGTAAATTAGGCTAACGAGGGAGGTTCTTTCAATACGGCAGATATCTAGCAGGTGAGAATTTGGAAGGAGAAATTTCTAACCAAAAATCTTAGGTGAGACTAAGGGTGTTATCTTGAATATTTACAGATTTACAGAAAGTTACTGTTACTGCAATTTCAAAGTATAAAAATTTATTTTACCCCTATCCGTTCCTATCGCTACACCTTCTTCCCTTCAAGATGGAGAAAACTTGATTCACAACTAAAAGAAACGGTATTTCTCGCTCAAGAGTCGTCACATATTCAGTGCACTCGGCTGTACAACCCCTAAGAACTACTACAGGGTAACTATTTTAAATACAGCAAAATCCTGAAACAGATCATTTTTGTTTTGTAATTTTCTATTCGTAGAAGAGATCCGTTTTGATTTAGACCGTGTTTTTGTTTATTGTTATTGTATTATGATTAGTTCGCAGTGTACCAGATAGATCATGTGGTCATTATTGTCTCTGAAATGTGTTTAAGAATTCATCTTTGCCCGACATACTGAGCAAAGACTTTGAAACAAAGCTCTAAATTGATATTCGTGTCTGGTTGTAATAAATGTAAAACTTTTCTCATTTTGTTAAAATGTATGGGCACTACAATGGCTCACTTTCCGTTCACCTTATAGAGTCACCTTAAAATTAATTAAATTACGCAAAAATCTCCCGTTCATAATGTAACGAAACTGAATTATATTTAAAAATGGAGGAGCGTGAAATCTAATTTAAGCGATCATTTAACACATTCTAAAGAGGATGTTTCACCCCATGTTCATTTATTTATGTATCATGTTCCATTCCTAACAATATAGAATTTGAATAGAATTTATCTTAATATAGAGGGAGAGTTATCGTAATTCTTCTTCCACCTCTTTCGCTTCGTACTTTTTCAAGGGTTCTAAAGTATTACAATCAACAATATTTTCAGGATGACTTTAAACAATCAAAAAATTGTTGGAAATAAATCATGCAACATACAGGGTGAAATCAAAGTCACTTTAATTACGTAACCCTATATAGAACAGAGTATAATAAAAGTATTTTGAAGCGTCAAAAAAATTGTCTAAAAATTGCAATTATTGTTTGATAGTCGCTGGTTAAACACTAACCTATCGTAATGTTGTTGTCGAGAGTTGATAAGAAACGAGGTGTCAATATAACACTTCTATAAAAATGAAGTACCTAACACAAAGATCACTACAAAAATTGTTCAGAATTCCCTCCTGCCCTGTTCCACACAAAGCTGCACCCTAGTAGTTTCAGCAGTTTCCAAATCGCGCCTGTAGCTTCACAAATTTGGGTCGGCAGCTGTTCGACATTTCCGGCACTGAATACACTAAAAAATTGCCAAAAATATGGAACGTAATAGATAAAACCACAATTAACGTCCCCTTTGAATTCGCAATTGAACACTGAATGTTGATTGACATCAGCTGAGGGGTGTTAATTATGTTTGTTGATTAGACACAATTACGTATCCTTAAGATTGTTCTATTTCAGTGGTTCTAAGAATGTGCCAAAGCCTCTTTTCTTGAAAATGGGGCTATACCGCCCGCTAATATATTATACAAATCGGCTCAGTTTTTCGGGCCTTATACATGATTTAAAGGAATTTTGATTTCACCCTGTATACATTAACGTACATTTATTTGATCATTGTGTGTGAGTGTGTGTCTGTTTTATTTGTTTGTTAACAGGTTGATTTGCGGCATTTATCCCAAGTACAAGATTCCAACCAAATCGACGTTGGTATCGATTTACAAGACTATTACATATCAGTTGAATGGGATATAATGAAAGTACCAGCAGTACGTAATGAAAAGTTTTATAGTTGTTGTGAAGAGCCCTATCCTGACATCATCTTTTATATAACATTAAGACGAAAAACACTATTTTATACGGTTAATTTAATTATACCATGTGTCGGTATATCGTTCTTATCAGTTTTAGTATTTTATTTACCATCAGATTCTGGTGAGAAAGTATCTTTATGTATTTCAATCCTATTATCATTAACTGTATTCTTCTTGCTGTTGGTGGAAATTATACCACCCACTTCCATTACAGTGCCTCTGTTGGGTAAATATTTACTCTTCACGATGTTATTGTGCACATTATCAGTGGTCATAACAATTGCTGTATTAAATGTTAATTTCCGTTCACCAGTTACCCATAAATTAGCACCATGGGTACGTTTATTCTTTATTGATATATTACCAAAATTTCTATTTATCGAACGACCAAAAAAAGATGTAGACGATGATGATAAATGTCAGGATAGTATGTTAACTGATATTATCCAAATGCCAATGATGGATAAATGCAAATCATTTGAGAAGACATCATTTGAAAGCTTCGATCTGGGCTTACCGCCACCATCACGATTCGATGTGGCCGCATCAGGTGGCATCGGTCCGTGTTTTGGTGAACCACCATTTCCATCGATGCCATTAAGTGGCGGTGATGATGATCTCTACAGTCCGGCCAGTTGTCGGACAAACACTTTTGACGGTGGCAGTGATCCGAGTCCATCATTCGATAAACTCACCTATCATGATATGGAGAAAACAATCGCCGATTCTAAATTTATTGCTCAACATGTCAGGAATAAGGACTCTTTCGAAAATGTAAGCTTACACAAATGTCAATTACAATAAACTGATACTTTAATTAAAATTTGGAAATATTTGCAAATAGGTAGCAGAAGATTGGAAATATGTAGCAATGGTACTTGATCGTCTATTTTTATGGATTTTTACATTGGCTTGTGTTATTGGTACTGGTATAATAATCTTTAATGCACCATCATTGTACGATACGACAAAACCAATCGATGTGCTCATCTCGAAGGTAGCCAAAAAAAAAATGGCATTATTGAAAATGGTGCCCGAAGAACTCTAAAACTAAATTAATTAATAATGAACAACCTTAAAAAAAACGTATAATTAAAAATAATCTAAACAATAATAGAGATACAAAATCGACTTTGGTCTATAACGCCATCAAAGACTCGAAATAACGATGATAATCATTAATTAATAGTCATTGTTGTTATTATTATTAAGTATGTATAAAAAGAATAGTGTTTTTAATGATTTCCATAACAAATATTTGTTTTTTCTTCCCTACTGATGTTGTAGTCAAATTTGGAAATCATTAGAAACATTCTTCTTAAAAATCAAGAGTATTATTAAAACAATGTTGATGCTCTTTAATTTGTAAAATACTGTAGTTTGCTCATAACATTATTGAATAAATCTTTTTCAACATTAATACCTCGGAATTCGTCACTTTTTGACAAATATGTAGCTCTAGAATTTGCCAATTTTGTAATTAATCCAACCTAATTAACGATGTAACAATTTTAGTTTAAATGGTAGAGAAAAATTCATATTTGGAGCTAAAGAGGGGAAATATGAGAAAATAACAACGACAATTATTGTAGTTTCTCTCTAAATTTGCAGAATTTTATAAATTTTGTGCCCAATTTATGGTTTCTTCCACCTACACTCCTACAGTAATTCTTATAAGAATGATTCCAATCTACAAGAATTGGAAATGCTGTTAGGGCGCCTCTGTCAAAGGAGGTAAGGGGTGTGGGCCTTAATATCGAATACAAGCTAAATTCTCAGTAATGTAGGCATTTATAAATTCTCCATCTTAAAGGATAGTGAGCTTCCTAAGCTAAAGTCTAAAATTAACTACAAGAAGGTGTTTTTATTAGAGGGATGTTCGTAGCGAGAAGACTCACTGATGCTCATTAAAGTATAGATAACTTTATTATTTGTTTAGGAGAACCTGCTTATCAAATTATCGCCCTAATCAACCCTGCAAAGTTAATAAATTGAAACTATAGGAGATTTCAATAATGCGTCAGACGGAGTACCTGTTTTATTAATAATTTGAGAGACTTTATAAAAAATTAATTTAAGTCACTTTATCAATAATATCAATTACGCAATAGTATTAACAATAGAATAATTAAATTATTAATAATAATAATAACTGATATTTTTATATTGTTCCTTGATTATTTCAAGATAATGAATAAAAATGGACAGTTACAAAGACCAAACAATAATTAGATGTTGATCACATCTAATTATACCAAAAATAGCCGTAAACTTTGTATTTGTTTAGAATAATGTATTTGTGATTATTCATTAATTAACATAATTCAATTTACATCACAGGTGTAAATTGGAATTTCAACTTTACACACATTAAATAAAAGACGCAAAACATTTGTGATATTGAAAAAAAAACTGTTGAAGTCGTCTTACAGTTGATTATGTGCAATAATTAAGGTGATAAACCAGTTTAAAACGATCTTTTTAATCTTTTGTGATGGGTTGCTTTAAAAGAAATCAATCAGTGATGCGAAAAGGAAAATAGATTAACTTCGTTTATTAACGCGTGATTTTTTATTGTTGCCTGATTCAATAGAAGGTCGTAGGTTTCACCTTAAGAAAACTATCGGATGACTCAACTGAAAGTAAGTAACAAAAAAAATTAATTAATGTCTTGAGGTTTTTTAATCTTTTTTTTTGAAAATTATCATGACCTTTAATACAATTTAAATCAATAGGTGTCGCTAATATTACCTTGAAACAAGCGCCATCTTTTCAGTTAAACTATAATTATATTATAAATTTATCCAATAATTGCGTTTTTCTATCGAATCTTATTCGATAATTGTGGATTTATTCAAATTGATTAAACTAATTTGTTACCTGTTTGAAATAGGTGTTATTTTTTGGGTAATTATTATAAATACGCTTAGAGCTACAGTTAGCTATTGTCGGTAAATTAGGAATCTTTTGTTGTTTTCTATCAACTGTCAAAATTCTGAAACTGTCAAGGTAATCAAAAGATTGAAAAGTATTAAAAAAATCTATTTATAAATAGAATAATAGAGAAAATGTCCGAAGTCTATAGAATATGTGTATATGTGTAAATAATCAAATTGTGTATTGTCTATTTGTTAAATTGTAAAAGAATTTTGTAATTGCTTAAGGGTACAGTGCAATTATAATGATGACTCATGAACAACAACATCCAAAAGCATTATAGAAACAAGAAAGTTGATGGAAAAAAACATCAAAACACACAAAAACATAAAAATAAAACAATAAAACTAGCCATCAACAAGATACAAAGACTTGGTTGTTCAAGTTTCGTTTATACGATGCGAAATATGTGCCTTAATTACAAGTATTATTAAATCGATAATAATCCTACTAATAATAACACAGATTCGTTTACCGTTTATTACTTCTATTATTATATTTAATTTATTTAAAAGCAAATTATCGAAATATTAGGATGGATGATAGACGTGTGGCTGATTATTTCGTCATTGCCGGATTACCGGATGATCCAGAACCATTAGATGAGACAACACTATCAGAAGGTGGTAATTTGAAAGCTAGTCATGGACAGGCACCAATCACCGATATTGGTGTTATATTTCCAAGTCTCGGTGAGACATTACCTGAGGGTTATGAAATTATAACGAAAACACCAACTGGTCTTGTTGCTGATTTGAATCATGGTAGTCTACGTACGATTGATTGTTTTTTATGTTATCGTCGTGGACGTGATAAACCACCCTTAGTTGATATTGGTAATTTGTATATTGATAATCAATTATTTTTTTTAATAATGTTTGCAATAGGGGTGATGTACGAGGGGAAAGAATGGTTAATGCCCGATGCTGAAGTGGTGAAAGAGAGTGTTGGTAAACATGTAGCTAATGTGAATAATTCAACATCATTAACATTTTTAACATATAGACGTGGCCAAGCAACAATGCCATGTAATGCCCTTGTTGTTACCGATATATGTGTTGTAATTGCCAGTAAAGGTGAATCACCACCGCATGCATTCTGTTGTATTAACAAAAATTTAAATAAGGGTATTGTTGGTAGTGATGTATTCTTATGTTATAAAAAATCAATGAATCGTGCTAAATTATTAACATATAAACCAGATGTACTATTAAGATATCCAATAACAGATCTAAATGATTTTCCATTTCCACAATCTGTGCCTTTATTCTGTTTACCAATGGGTGCAACATTAGAATTATGGCCAAAGGAAGCAACACGTCCAAAACCAGTATTTAGTACATTTGTATTAACTGTATCTGATGCTAAATATAAAGTTTATGGTTCATCGATAACATTCTATGAGAAATTCCCATTAGAGAATCTAACAGATGAACAAAAACAACTATTAGATTATAAAGAAAATTCTGAATATATTTTAAATATGAATAAATCTATATGTATATTGTCGCATTGGCCGTTCTCTGATTCTTTCGAAACTTGGTTACTATTTTTACATGTAAGTTATAAAAAAAAGTATACAGGCTGTCCCGTAAGTCACGCATTTTCTCCTCGGCAGCAGACAGGGGATGAAAATCTAAGACGAAAAGTCCTGTATCATTTTGTCATCTGACGCACAAGTAATTAGTTATTAATTAAATCATGTAGCCAATCAGAATCAAAATGATACAGGACTTTTCGTCTTAGAACTTCATCCCTTATCTGCTACTTGGGAGGAAATACGCGACTTACGGAACATCCTGTATTATACAACGACGATATAATGAGTGCTATCAATACCGAGATTGAAGGTTATTACACGAGCGAACGGAGTGAGCGAATGTCGTAATCATTTGAGATAATAATAGCACACATTATAGCGAATTGTATACTATACTTTATCTACGACTTATTTCTAAATGTACAGGTATTGGTGGTGTACAAGAATATTTACCTTCTTCATCATTTTCGATTATAAAATCGCACAAAAGATAGACATTTTAAAACTATGTGTTAAAACTGTCTTTTTATTTATTTTTTGTCGTTATCATGGTTTACATTTTAGAGAAACAATTATCTAGTACTAAAATCGTTTTCTTGGTCACTTTCCATTGTAACTATTGCGTTCCTATATTGTCACAACTTAGCATTTTTTGAATTTGTCGTTACCACAGCAACTATGATTCAAAATTGCACAAAAACGGACACTTTCGACTACTTAAAACTGCCGGTTTATACATTTTTATACAGGCTGCCTCGTAAGTTACACATTTCAGCCTAAAGGGCAGATAGGTGATGAAATTCTAAGAAGAAAAGTCCTATACCATTTTGTTATCTGACGCACAGGTAATTAGTTATTAATTAGATCATGTAGCCAATCAGGTGCCCACTATAGCGATAAAAGGAGAGAAGGAAAGAGTCTTGACGGTGGAACGTGGGAAGCGGACCAGTTAGCAGGCTGGCGCGACAGCCGTTCAAACCAAGAGAGCACCTGATTGGCTTCTTAGTTTAATTAATTACTAACTACCTGTGCGTCAGATAACAAAATGATATAGTACTTTTCATCTTAGAATTTCATCCCCGATATGCCCCTTATGGGGAAATGCGCGACTTACGGGACATCCTGTAGTTATTATGTTTTTTTTTACTTTAGAGAAAAATAATGAAAAATACTATTTTCTGATTGGCTTACGAGAGGGAATAATGGGCCATTATTCCTTCTCGTAATCAGAAAATAGTAGAAAATAATATAGGACATTATATTGCAAAAACCACACGTATAATAGTCGCTTTATATATAAGTCGTAGATAAAAACAATTAAATTTAAAAATTAATGAATTAATTTATTTATAGAGAATTGTAACAAGCGGTGAACCACAACCGATACCAATAGAACGTTATATCGTACAATTATTAGATGAAGTACCATTTCCATCACCACGAATTCTGTTAGAATTATCCGATAATAATCAAGATAAAGTTATAATGACACAACCAGAAGATTTACCATTACCGAGAAGTGCGGCCGGTTTCCGTCAACTATTATTAAATTTAGGATCAGAGAATTGTTTACAAGTCTTATTATTAGCATTAACTGAACAAAAAATTCTAATACATTCATTACGTCCAGATACATTAACAGCTGTAGCTGAAGCTGTATCATCATTATTATTTCCATTCAAATGGCAATGTCCATATATACCATTATGTCCATTAGGTTTAGTTGAAGTATTACATGCACCATTACCATTTTTAATTGGTGTAGATTCGAGATTTTTCGATCTATACGATCCACCACCGGATGTTAGTTGTATCGATTTAGATACAAATATTATAACTGTACGTTTTTCGCTTCTTATTATTCTATAAATTATTGATAATAGACAATTTTTAGGTGGCTGAGTCTCAACGACAAATTCTAAATGTTAAACTATTACCGAAGAAACCTGCAAAAACTTTAAAATCAAACCTCGACTATCTCTACTATCAAATCCGAAATAATCCAACGAATGAGAGTACAGTTAGTGATAATATTGAAGTAGAATTTCGGAAGAAAGAACGAGAGGTATTTGAGTTTTTATATTTTTGAATTAAATAAACGACAATTGTTTTTAGCAAGCACAAGAATTGGAAATACAGGAAGCTTTCCTTCGTTTCATGGCATTGACATTGAAGGGATACCGTTCATATTTATTACCGATAACAAAAGCACCAACTGTCGGTACAACAGATCCACAAGCATTATTTCAATTGAATGATTTTTTGAAAAGTCGTGATAAGACTTATCATAAATTCTTTCAATTAATGATGCGTACACAAATGTTTATTCGTTTCATTGAAGAACGTAGTTTTGTTGTTGATGGTGATCAAGGTTTAGCTTTCTTTGATGAATGCACCGAGAAACTAACATACGATGATTGTAATGAGATACGTTTAATTGAACCGGATGCATTACATAAAGGCGATAGAACTGTATTTGTATTACCACCAGAACCGTCATTAGATGGTAATTTATTTTAATTGTTCCCATTTTTTACAAATAATTAAAATTTAATTATCTTTTAGAATTGCATATTTATTCGAATTTTACATTGGATCCTTCTTTGTTGCTTGGTAAAAGACGTAATCATTTATCGTTGTTACATCCAACGAATATTCCAGGTTCGCCGATGGCTAGACGGACAAAACACGAGATTAAATCTGCTCAAAAATTAGCAAGGTTTGTATTCTCTAACAAGATATTTTCGTTGATTAATCAATGTTTGAATTATAGGAAATGTCTGCATAATCCGGAAATGTGGGCACGTTGTCTGTGCGGCACTTGTCATACATTATACTTTATGGTATTACCAAGCATGTTATTATTGAATGCTGGTAAAGAGAAGGCAATTTTACAACAAGCATATGAATTATTGGTCCGTGCAACACAACAACGTCTTCCATGCGATGAAGTATGTTATCGTTTAATGATGCAATTATGTGGTGAACATTCACGGCCTTTATTAGCCGTAAAATTACTTGTATTAATGAAAAAATATGGTATACAACCGAACGCTCTAACATACGGGTATTTATTTTATATTATTTTTGTTTACAATTATTTTTCCTACGACAGTGGGGGATGTCTCTCTTTTTGATGATCTACATATATACTGCTATCGGAAGTAACTTTTTACTGCACTCAATGCGGGAGATTCAATTTTCCGCACTCCGTGCGGTAAAGTTACTTTCCCGTACTCACAGTTCAACCGTCTATAATCTTTACATGTACAACTTTGACAAAATCCAAAGTTGCACTAACCGGGATTCGAACCCAGCAATAAAAACCGATGGCGTTTGATTAGAATCTGGGGTTGCTTACCACTGCGACACTCGAAATTTAATTAAAATAACATAATAACGTACTTTTAAGGGTATAGTATCACTATACCGGCGTATATTGGATTCCATAAGAACAAATTTTTCGTTTCCTGTCAAAACGGTAA
>JAZBGW010000466.1:7426-25189 GCA_037464815.1 Mylabris variabilis | reverse complement strand
TATACATTTATACATATGTACATCTGACAACATTGTTTATAGTATTTAACGTGACTTGTTTATAATTTGATAATTATTAATTAATTGAGAATTTTTGATAATTAACATAATTAATAAATTGAAAAATGGAACCCTATGCTACAGATATTACTTTACAAATTAGTAAGCGAATTACAATAATAATTATAATGGAATTAACTCAATCCTTTTATAACACGGTTTGTTGTTAGTACAATTAGTACAAAATTGAATGAAATCTTGTTTTGTGAGTACAGAAATATGAACTTTAAAATGTATTATTGAGTCAAAGTGGATATAGGAACAAAAAATATGCTATTTGTGAAACGTATTGTATTGAAAACATGCCGTGTTCTATTAGGCTTAATTTCATTTACTAATTATTTGTCTATACGTGTTAAAATTGATATGTTTTTAGAGAGCGAGCCTGATGATGAAAATCAGACAATTTGTGAAAATAATCAGTATTTAAGCAAAACGACTGATAATAAGGTTAACTACAATGAACAATTATACAAAAATAGTTTGTGTACTGAAGGAGATGATCAAGAATTATTTATTTCTATTAAAAGTGAATTAAAAATTGAAGAATGCTTAAAAATTGGTAATAATTGTAGTTATTTAGTCAATCCTACAGCAAAAATGTTTCTTTCAAATCCCGTATCATAATTCAACAATTCTGATATTTGTTAGTTGAAAACTAAGCATTGATGTTTCAGAGAAACATTCTGATAATGAAGACGAGAATGTTTATCAAAATAGCAATAATGATGACTTTAATAAATATTGGCCTGATATTAGAGAAGATAAATCAGATATTAAAGTATTTCCTCTCTTAATCGGTAGGAATAATAACAGTAATAATTACTACCCTCTTACAACACGGTTTTTCTACAATTACTACCCTCATACAATACGGTTTTTTTACAATAAAACTATTTTAGAACTAATATCAATTAAGTAGTGTAGATGTTAGATATGATAGTTATTAAAACTTAATACGCTTTGCTATTTAGGAAAAATCGTGTTATAAGAAGATTGGTTCTACTTAATTGTTGAATTATAGTATAATAGAAATTGTATATTTTAGATAATTCATATTTGAATCAATTAGTTGATGGTGATGAAAATGAAACAATAAGTAATGATAACAGTGATAAGGATATTGTGGTGAATGATAAGGCTTCTAAAAATCAGTGTAAAGTTTGTAAAAAGAACTTTACACGAAAAGATCATTTAACAAAACATTTCTTAATACATACTGGTGAGAAACCACATCCGTGTAATCTTTGTGATGGTAAGTTTAGATCTAAAGACAGTTTAAAAAGACATCAATTAACCCATAGTGATGTGAAAGCTTATCAATGTAATATTTGTGATAAGAAATTTTCACGAAAAGATCATTTAACAAAACATTTATTAACACATTCTGATGAGAAACCTCATCAATGTAATATCTGTTATAAAAATTTTACAATGAAAGAACAATTAAGACAACATTCATTGATACATACTGATAAGAAACCATATCAATGTAATATTTGTGATAAGAAATTTCAACGTAAAGATCATTTAAAAAAACATTTAAAGTTACATACAGATGGTGAAACTTATCATTGTCATATTTGTGACAGGGAACTGATAAGTAAAGAAACTTTAAAAAAACATTTATGGACACATTGTGATGATGAGAGACCTTATCAGTGTAATTTTTGTGAAAGGAAATATGCAAACAAAACTGCCTTATCAGCTCATATAAGGGTACATACATCTGATAGATCTCATCAATGTAACATCTGTGGTAGGAGATTTACAATAGAAAGTATTTTAAAAAAACATTTATTGATACATACTGGTGAGAGACCTCATCAGTGTGATATTTGTGATAAGAAATTTGTAGACAAATCAACATTGACTATTCATATAAAGAGACATATAGGTGAGAAACCACACCAGTGTAACATCTGTGAAAAGAAGTTTTTATTAAAAAAAGCCTTAAGATTACATTTATTGACACATACTGATGACAAACCTTATCAATGTAATATTTGTGATAAGAAATTTTCATTAAATGGAAAATTAAAAACACATCTATCAACACACACTGGTGACAACAGTCTATTTCATTGTAATTTATGTGATAAAAAATATATAACAAAACAAAGTTTGGAACGACATTTATCGACACATACCGGTGATAAACCTATTCAATGTCACATTTGTGGTAGTAAATTTATACGAATGTCTGAATTATATGCACATTTACTGGTACATAGTGGTGAGAAAAATTATGTGTGTAATGTTTGTAATAAAAAATTTGCACGAAAATATAGTTTGCAAACACATTTATTATTGCATAGTGATAAGAAACCTTATCAGTGTGATATTTGTGAATGGAAATTTACACGTAAAGATCATTTAAAAAACCATTTATTGTCGCATAATAATGGGAATATTCATCAATGTAATGTTTGTAAGAAAAGATTCAGGCAAATTATGAACTTACAGAAACATTCAGCTATCCATATTGGCGAGGGAAATTAACAGTGTAGTGTTTGTAATTTAAAAAAAGTATTTAAGAGGCCTATCACTCGATTCGGCGTGCGAAAACTGCCAATTTTCAAACATTGATATCTCGCTTGCTTTCCAAGATATTGGAAAAAGTAAACGTGCTTAAGATAGAGGATGTTGTAAAGCTTTTTATTTTGGAAAAATTGATAAAATTCGAATAGCACAGAAAACACTTTTTTTATTTATAAAATTTCTGTAAACAAGTGTTAACTCTCTTCAACCACACTCGATCTTCATCATCTCAACGGAGTTATCCGTTTATTTGTTGCAATTGTAACACTATAATAATCAAACGTCTTTGATAAACTGGCTGTAGCTGATCTTTGTCCCTATATTATTGGATTTTCATTGGTGAAATACAAACATATAAATTATGTTTCTAGTAAAAGTCGAACGTCACGTATGTCTATGGCGTGCGCTGACGATAATCGGACGACAATCTAAAATAAATTCCCCTTCCAGCTATTAAATCATGACTAAAGTCCAGATCTACAGCTTTGCCATAATAATTTCAACGCTGTCAAACAACCACCAAAATAATTGAATCTTGACACGAACCTAACAACACTCAATTCCCTAATTGTACTATACTTTTTCCAATATTTTAAAAAACAAGCCGGATATCGGCGTGCGACAATTGACAAATTTCGCACGCCTAATCGAACATATTTGTCGTGTGGGCCGGCCTTTGAATGGTGTAAAGGATAAGACAGCCGATTTTGGAGAATGAAACAAAGTTTATTAAGTAATTTAGCAGTGCTTCAGATCTATTGAACGATTAATTAATCAACAGAACAAATTATTTGTTTAATATATATTTGTTTTACAATACGGCCAATTATAGTACTTGTTGATCTCCATTTGTTTTGTTTGATAAGAAACAAAATCTACATAATAAGATAGCTTCTTATCTCAATATTATAAAAACTATACAATCTACATATATATTTTATATGCATTATATATGTATATAATAATAGTAATAATATTAATAATAAGAATAATGTATATATAATTATATAAAAATAGTGTGTGAACTTACAAGTATTCTTTTCTAATTTTTGTAAATATATTAAAACTTCTATGATTCTTCTAGAGAAAAAAATTAATTCACCCAAAAACAAAAACAATTGTTTATATGTATATAAAAAAATCAATTAATCACATTGACTGTTTTGCAACTATTTTATAATAAGATTAATTATCGATAATTAATTTGTAATACATCAAGTTCTTGTTCTAAAATAACTAATCTAATTTGGAGCTAATTTTTTTCTTTCGTTTCCTTTTTTTCTAATGTAAATAACTAAATCTTAGTTTATACAAATTTTTTGAACATTATCAATTTTAATTAATGTTGATGTTAACAATAATAGTAATAATAAAGGAAAACATAATTAAACAAACAATTAAGGAAAATTCACTGGGAATACTTTGAATACGTACACAAAATAAATAAAAATTTGGCATCTGTAAGTACAAAATAATAATAATAATAATAGTTAAGAAACATAAAGAACAAATACACTGACACGTAAGACTTAAGCCTAAATTATACAAACATTTTCAAAGATCTTAGTTACTTAAAAACATAAAAGAAATTGTAAAAACAGCCTTTTACATACAAATAATAAAAAAAAATTAAAAACAGATTGAGAGAGAGTGTATATGAAACTGTAGAAAACTGCAAAAAAATCGAGTGCTTCTCTTCTAAAATAATAATAATAAAATGAGGAAAATTTCGCAAAACAAAAATCGTATACAATTTTCAATCAAAGAAAATAAAATACAGTCTTGATTAAAATGAAAATAAATCAATAATATTCCTCATTAATTCACTTAATTAAAACATAATTAATAATAATAATGGCAATTATAGTTAAAAGATCGGTAACCAAACAAATATTGGCAAGATATCGTTTTGTTTTGTTTTTTTAAATTAATTAAAACAACATTTAATTAACAATAATAATTGATAAATTGAGATCAGAAAAAGCATCGATTTGTACTATATATAATTCTCCTAATTTTCTTCTTCTTCTTCTTCTCTTAATTTCTAAACAAACATACAATAAATCAATCGAAAAAATAATCTTGACAGAATTTTGAATTTTTTTGGGTAACAAAAAATGAAAGCCAAGCATGATGATGATGATGATGATCATATCTGGTGATTGATGTTGCAGCCGTAGTTTTTGATGTTATCCCAAACAATTTACAAATTAAAAAAAAATTATATACATCCATCACACACGCACACATAAACACAAACGCGTGCAAATATTTACAATAATTACCCCTCACTTCTCATCATCACTTCTATTTATTAATTAGAAAATTTGTGTACGTGTGTATATGTGTGTGTGTGTGTATTTTGTTAAATATTCACAGGTACGTGGACTCTCCTGGAAATTAAAATTACAAAAATAAAACCCGTTCTTTTACAATTAAAAATATATCATAAATTAAAGGCAAAAAAATATACATGGAAAAGAAAGAGAGCCAAATTAGAAGAAAATCAAGCAGATAGATCTCGTGAAATGAAAACTGCAAAAAATATTGAAAATCAACAAAAGAAAACGCGTGTAATTTCGATATATATATTTACCTGCAATTTTGATAATTTTTTACAAACAAATATTGAACTGGAAAAGATGACTGATTGTCGTTACGAAAATCTGAGGTAGAATTTTCACTTTTGCTATATTGATTTCGGTGAAACAAAAACAAAACAAAAAAACAACAACAACCAAAAAATGAATCTTTGTACTGTTTCTTTCACTTTTCCAATCGATTCTGTGTATTTGTGTATCTGTATCGCAATTCAATTTGAAAATTTACGCGAAAGGTTATTTAGAAGAGATTGAAATTTATCATTATTTACAAAGACTAACAACTAAAAATGTTACACTATACAGGCTGTTTTTTTTTTTTAAAGTGGTCAATTCTTATGAAACTCCGATGTATTAGTTAGCGAGTGATTCGAAAAATATTTCAAAGATTTGAATGCGGGGCTGGAGAACCTCGTAGCTCATTTCGAAGTTGTTCAGGAAACGCTAGCTTTTGACAATGTCGCAATTTTCAAAAATAAGCTAAACACGCAATACCACTAAGAACGACATCTACACGTTCAAACAGTGATTTTTTTTGTTTCTCTCCATTTAATTGTTTAGGTCGTTTTCCGACGACCGCAACATTGTTCAAAAACGATCGTCTTTTGACCAACTTCTAAATGATCTACGAGGTTCTAATTTTGCTGCAAATCCTCGAAATATTTTTCGAATTGCTCACAAACTAATAGAAGTTTCATAATAATTAACCACTTAAAAAAAACATTATGTATACAGGATGATTCAAGAGGACAGCCTGTTAAAAATATAACAAGTTCTAACTGATGGAAGTTGAAATTTGGTATGTAGCCGTCATGGCATCTAAACTTTTTCTAGAAAATATTTTCATTGTTTTAGCTACCCTCCTTATATAGGGTAGTGCACACTACCCTCTTATTTTAAATGGAACAGTAATTTTATTACATTTTTGGATTTTTTGACAAAATCGAAAGGAACTTTGATAATATGGCCCATAGTTTAACACTGAAAGTTTTTTAGATATTTCAACTTTTAGTGTAGTTTTAAATTTTGCATTACTTGGTTGAAGCTATAAGATTTGAAATGTTGAAACTTGGAATTTAAGTAGTACAATTAACGTACTTTTTATCAATTTGTATAGCATTCCATTATGTTTCACAGTTTAGCTGAAATAATTTTTTTCCAGGCAATTTACAAAATATCTTGCTTATTTTAAATACAACACCATATGTTTCTTTATATGGTTAGATGAAGAAAAAAATTCTGCATTTTCTTTCAGGGGAGAACTTTAGATGAAATTGAAAATTCTGAATAACTGAAAAATTATCAAAGATTGGTATACGGGAATGATAATACAGTTCGATGCAGAATAAGCAAAATATTTCGGTTTTAAAGATTGTCTGAAAGAAAAATTTATTCCAGCTAAACGCTGAAAGATAATTAAATAGTACAAGATTTTATGGAAAGTACATTGCTTGTACTTTTCGAATTCCAAATTTTAACCTTTCAACGGCTATACTAGTTTCTATGTTATGAATTTTTTTATTCGAACACTGCAAAATTTAAAATTTAGCTTAAAGTTGAAAAATCCGAAAAACTTTCAGCGCTAAACTAAAGTTCCCCCTTCGATTTTATCAAGGAATTCAAAAATGCAATCAAAAATGCAGTGTGTCCACGGATCGAGTTGACGATAGGTGTGATTTTTCGTAAATTTTTGAGAAGCAATTTCATATTTGGGGAATTACTCCTGCTTGGTCTGAAACTTATTTTTAATACACTTCTGATTTTTCTAAATCTAGTAGGCCCTTACTATTTACCAAAATCTCTTTCAGCAATTGGCAAAGTACCCTTTCCGTTCGTTACAAGGAAAAATGTTATTAAGAAAAGTTGTGTAGAATGAAAAATTATGGAGTTATGTCAATTTTTAGAATGATCGGCGTAGGTACTGTAAATAAAAAATAATACTTTGCCTGAAATAACGTTTGTAAAATTTGGGTTTTATCAAAGTACATCGATCATTCTGAAAATTGGCATGACTTGATAATTTTTCATTCTATACGACTTTTCTTAGTAAAATTATTTCGTATTATGAATTTTACCAAAAGCTGAACGAGTTTTTGCTCAATAGTAAAGGGCTAGTACTTGATTTTGAAAAATCAAAAGGTCACTGAAAAAGAGTTTCATACTAAGCAGAAATAATTCCCGAAATATGAAACACCTACTCAAAAAATTTAGGTTCATCACACCTATCGTCAACTCGATCCGTGGACACACTATATAATACCATTCGAACTCTGTATTAATTAATTACCATTCGGATTATTCATTTAAATTCGATTAAATTTACAAGGTTACCTAGACAACATGTTGTTTAAGAAAAATCACGATAAAAATCACCGATAATACGATTTAACTTTTAAAGTATTAGAACTGTTTTTTGGTGTGATTTTTCCAAACAACATGTCTGGGGGTAACCCTGCAAATTTAGTCGAATTTAAATAAATAATTCGAATGGTATTCGGAGGATTAATGCATGATTGGTTGAAATTAAAATTTTCGGGACTTTTTACTGGTTGAATGCATTAATTTGTAGAGTAGGGTATACTACTACATATTACGAGGGTTCATAGAACAATGAAAATATTTTTTAAAGAAATTTCAAGTGATATAACCGCTATATATACCAAAGCTCTTTAACTACCATCAATTAGACTTTCTTATAGTCTTAATACTCCATCCTTTTAAAATCAGCCTGTATACAGATTAACAATACTGACTCTATTTATACAAAAATAGAATGAAATAGAGAGAGAAAGTGAGAGAAATAAGAGCAGATCACACGGTTAATAATTCAATGTGTTGTTGATCTTCTTGTTGTTGTTGTTGTTCATCATTATTATCCATCGAAATTTCACATTCGGATAAAATACGATAACCGACACCACGTGGATCCATTAATGTTTCACCACCATTACCACCACCGCCACCACCACCATCCACCACTAAAAATCCATCACATAGAAGTAACAGTAAAAAAGAAATAGAGAATCAAGCAAAAATGGATGATATTGATAAGCATGCTAATGAGATTGTTATGCAAAAATCTACAAGGATTATTTTAATAATAGAAAATTCAACAATTAAATTAATCAACAGTTTTAATTAAAAGAATTTTTGCATAACTACAGAAAATTCAATGTATTTTGTTTCAAAATTCAATCACACAACACGAAAATTGTTTTTCCGATTAACGAATTCTAAATTTTCAATATTTTTTAATTAGAGGTAGATATAGATGATAAAAACTAACGATTAATCATTATAAACCACTCCCTCTCTAATTAATTCTTTTAAAAAATATATCTATTTTTCTTCTAAAAAACAAATACATGAAATTAAATTAAAACAAATAAGAAAAATAATAGTATTTAAGATAGAGATAAGGCATCAATACTTGTACTACAAGTACTACAACTACTATAATTAGTTGATTGTGGTGTTTTTGTTGTTGTTGCCGAAGTTGTTGTTGTTGTTGTTGTTGTAACCGTACTTGTTGTTGTTGTAAGTGGTATTAAAGTATTGTTAATTAATGGACGAGACTCACCACTCTCCCATCCTTCCTCATTGGAATCAGCCTCAGATGATTCAGCTTCTGAACTTTCACTAGGTGTATCCTGTGGTGGTAAACGGCGTATATTATGATGCCATTGTACAGTTTGATTACTATTAGCTGGTACTCGTTGTAATAATAAAATTACCTATAATTAATTTAAATAAACAATTAATTATAATCTAATAAAAAATTGATAATAATTACCTGAAAATCAGCACTAAATACCCTATTCTGTTTATCTTTCTTACTAACAATATCTAATTCATCTTTTTTTAATGATAAATAATAGGTGTGATCACATGTTGATGTTGTTGTTGTTATTGTTGATGATATTGATGATGATGTTGATGATGTTGTTGATGTAGATGAACCATAATTATCTTTATTATTTGTTGTTGTTGTTGTTGTATTACTACCATTTTGTTCAATATACCCGTTAATTTGTTGTTGTTGTTCCTGTTGTTGTTTAACAACAAAAAATGTATTAAACCAAAATTGAAATACACGCTCTTTCCGGCCAATCTTCGATTTATGATAAAATTCTACTTTAATATCACCACTTAAAACTTTACAAAAATCTAAATCAAATACAAAATTCGATACACCTTTTTTTAATTCATGTAAACTACTTTTAATTAATTTAACACAAGTCTGTTTATTTGTTATAATTGATTGTTGTTCACTATTATTACCACCACTACTACTATTATTTGTCTGATTATTACTACTATTATTTGTTTGTGTTGTTGTATTATTGTCTGTTTCTAAACGTTGTTCTGATATTAGATAACAAACATGTCCTTGTCCACCAGGAAAATTCGGTATTGGTTTCAATATAATTTCTTTTAAATTCATTGGTATTGGTATATAATCCCAATTATTTTTAATTAATTTCTCATAATAGCGTACATAACGTACTTGACTTGGTATCGTTACACCTTTACGATCTTGTGTACGTGTCTGTCCATAATAATTTAATGCATCATCAGCTGTATCAAATATACCACTATATAATAAATAACAACATATCATTGTACCTGTACGACCTTTACCAGCTTTACAATGTACAACAGCAACATTTTCTGGATTATCCATTAACCATTTATGTACACTTTCACAAAATGGTTTAATTAATTCAATTTTTGGTGGATTATGATCATCAAATGGAAAACTTTGTACACGATCATGAAATTTCGATTTATCATAACAACGTTCTGAACATAAATTATATATAAAATAATGATTATAATGTTTACGATCTAAAAATTTTACAACTTCATCTATATGATTACGGTAGACACCTTCTATATTTGATGCTGGATAACCCATTGCTATTATATTTGATTTGATATCTGATAACAAGAAAAAATTAAAGAAAATTCACTTAAATCACATTAAATTATAATACAGTTTGGTCAATTTCACCAAATTCTTAAATATAGTCGTTGCCAAATAACTTTGAACTTCAAAGATTAATGAGTGAACTAATAATTGTCATTTAAAACAAATACCACATTATAAATTTAAGCAGTTAGACAAAGACGCAAATAAAAACTACTATCTAGAGATAATACACGTTAAGCGGTCATCCTTTTTTACTACATTGCATAGGACAAAGATAAACATTCTCTTGTCGCTCTCTCGTAGTTGTAAAAATGAGCACGGGAGTCGATTTGATTTATATTTGTCAAAGTATTGAAGTTTTTGACATTTTTACTTGACTTTCAGCAGCTGGCAAATGCCTGGAAAACCGTTTGTAATTAATTTGCTAAATATTTTGAGTGTGAAAAACAAAACAAAACAATACTATATTAGTCAAATGCATGCTTATAATTTTTCGTCTTAGTTCATGCGTTTCTTAGTGGCGACCGGAGATCAAAGTTATTTGGATCATTTCTCTTACCTAACTATATAAGTACAGAAATAATGAATCAAAAAGATATTTAATTATAGAAAAATAATGAAAACCTAAATATTGACCGAATTATTAATTGAATCAATCAAGATTTAATTTGAAATGCAAACAACATAAGTGTTAACAATAGAAATATCTAAAAGAAAAATAGAAGTAAAGTGAAAAGTTTATCTTCAGAAAAGCCGAAGAAAAAAAACAAATCTAAAAACAAGCCTTTTACATCTGATTAATAATACTTGCCTACATACAGAGTGTCAATTCTATGAGACTCTTATTAGTTGATTTGGAAGTTAATCAAAAAACGCTCGTTTTGGATAATGTCTCAATTTTCAAAAATGAGCCAAACATGTAAAACGGCTAAAAATTACTTGAACACTCTCCCAACGATTCGAAAAACATTTCAAGGATTTATCGGAGGGTCCTTAGGGAACATTTTAGATAAATTAAAACCTCGTAGCTCATTTGGAAGATGGTTTCTAACAATGTTACGATATTCAAAAATCAACTGAACACGCAGAATGATTTAGAATGACTCGAAGATCTTCCCAACAGTGATTTTTTCGTTTCTCTCCATTTTATTCTAGAACAGGTGAGAATGGTTTCTACTAGAATGCAATGGAGAAAAATGAAAAAATCACTGTTGGGAGAGTCGTCGAGTAATTATCAGTCGTTTTACGTGCTTATCTCGTTTTTAAAAATCGCAGCCTTGTTTAAAACGATCGTTTTTTGGACCAACTTCCAAATGAGCTACGAGGTTCTAATTCTGCTGAAATGATCTCCAAGCACCACCTTACAAATCCTTGAAATATTTTTCGAATCGCTCGCCAAATAATGGGAGTTGCCATAAGAACTTTTCGTTTTAGGTGACTCACCCGGGATACAAACTAATGAAGAATCTAAATAAATTTAAATAAGTTAAAACACTGATAATATTTTAATACAGAAAGGCATCTAAGATTTTCGATTAGATTTGGTTTGTCGTGAAACTTTTCCCTTTAAATTATTCAGCTAATCAAACCCCAAATTTAATTCTTCTACCTTCTAAGATCCTGAATTAATTCTAATTAGAATTAATAGAGAATGATAAAAAAAGGATACATGTCAAATCAAGATTAAATCCATCTTGTTTATATCGATTCCTATTCTTACTAACCAAACCTCTTATAGGATTCGTTATATTCATATTAGGAAACGATGTAGCCATATTATTATCAATGTTATTACAATTATTGTTATTATAATTACTTTTAATATTATTATTATTATTAGTAATACTATCCAATTTTCGTTTTCGTCGTCGTTTCCTTCTTGTTTTTTCAGTTGTAAGCGGTGGTGTTGTTGTTGCTGCTATTACTGTCTGTTGTTGTTGTTGATTGTTATCTTTTTTATTTGAATAATTATATCTACCATTTAAATTATTACCAATCGTTGTTGTTCCATTAATATTCGATTCATGTGCCAAATGTAATGGTGTAACAGCTGAATGTATATGACCACATATTTTCGTTCCTTTATCTATAAAGTGAAATAAATGAAAATTATCAATTTATTAACAACAAAAGTTGTAATACGTTATAATATCACGTAATTTAAAACAAATTTTACTTTCATCTTCCGGTTTCTATTATTATTATTATCATCACACTTATCAACTTATTGTAAAAAAAATCGGCCAAATCAAATAATTGACTGGATTATTTAAGCCAAACAAAACTTTTAATAAATTGATGGTGTAATATCACCTATAACCCTCTAGAATTTTACCAATTCAAATAATAATAATAGTGGTAATCACATAAAAAAAGGTAGGGTAACAGTTAACCTTGAAGGGTTAGTGGTCCAAGGTCAAATACCTAGTTGCTGGGCCATTTTTTTTTTGTTGTACTTATGCATATCGAACAATTTCAATTTTTAATATGAAACCAGCAAAAAAAAACACCGAAAAACATACAATTATTTCCACCAATAAGAAACCAAGAAAATTTACAATAAATAATTTCGGTTAATTAACTGTTAATTTCTATTACAATTGTTTTAAATTAGACGACGACGAGGAGGACAACGGACAAAAAAACCGTACATAACCTCATTTTTTCTAATTTTTTTCGTGTATAGAAAAGTGAACTGTGGAAAACAAAAGAAAAACTTGACGGTTTAATTAGTGGAAATACAGCAAGGGGGCGTAACCTTTTCTTCTTGTTTTACTATTATTATTATTATTATTATTACTACCTAATTCTCAATTATTGTTAATTAATGTGATAGTAGCGTAGAGTAGTGGGGGATTTGTTATAATTAAATTGAACTAACCTTTAAGACGGTCTTTTGATTTTCCACAACTAAGACACAGACCCATAAACACAAATTTTTAACGAAATTTCGAAAATTTTCGATTTGTTGTTGTTTTCTTATAATTAATAATGTTGGTAACATTGAAACAATTGCACACTTTATATTAAAACACTTTTTGTTACAATATTACGCGAGTTATTACAAGGAAAATGTAAATTTTAATGATTGATTTTTAAGGAATAATCGGAAAGTTTTATTTGAAATTTGTAAAAATTTGTATGTGGATAAAGAGAAGAATTTAGGGGAAAATGAAAGGGAACAGGAAACACTTTAAAATCGAAATCAGAGTCAACTAGATCGTACAGCGATTCGTCTTTTTTTTCTCCGGAGAATTTGCAACACTGCAAATTGGCACATAGATTTTAATTAAAATTGTCTTAATTTCGTTATTATTTAATATAACAAATTTTAAAATTGAATATATAGGTAATTACCTATATACAGATAAATGGACATAAATCACTATAATTAAAACACATGCGTTTTATCGTCACCCAATCAGGCGACATTTCACTAAAACATTGTAACGTTACTAAACTTCGATTTTCTTTACAATTATAAATAAATCAAATTGAAAATGGAATTTACAGAAAATTCACTGAAGATTCCTCTCATCCGGCATCGATGGTCATTAAAGAAAATTTCATCGAATTTTCCTTAAAGAAAAAAAAACACTACTGTCAAATTGTCTTTGTCTTTCTCTCTACTCTACCACATACACAAATCTAGTTATATTCAATTTTCTACGATTGGCAATATTGACGAATCAAACAGGATCATCAATCGAACAAACCAAAAATTACCAATTTTTTTTCAAAATTCCACCGCCAATTTAATGTGTTATCATAATCAAGTTATCAAACTGATTCCAATAATCGTAATAATAAGGATTTTTATTGTTATCAAGTATAACCGGAATTTCCCAACAATTTCTTAGAATTACCGAATTACAATCAACATAATTCTACTATTATTACAAACGATAATAAATCAAATATTTACAATAGCCTACCTGATAACATGTTATCTTAGACAGCTTGGCAACAAAAATAACAATACTCTATATATACGAACAGACATTATGTAAAATAAATTAGAGGAATTCTCGTGATAAGATCGCTAAATTTTGGTTATAACAAATTAATTCAAAGTTAAGCTTTTATTTATTCAAAAAACCTTTTACTAAGCTGGTGTTATCAATAGTTTTGTTGTGATCTAATTCCTGATTTGTTTAAAATTCAAAATAATGATAGCAACAATGACGTAAATTAGTGAATTGAGGTGGATAAATAGTGACAATTTCGCCTCAAACATCTCATTTTGATAATTTCGTGTTGCACAATTGAAATGTATTTGAAAATTGATTGAATCGTTCTGTAATACTATCAATATTTCTAATTATATTAAAAATTCTCTGTTAATCTAAATCGATTCGTGTCGTCATTATTGGTAATGTACCACAATGCAATTTAGATTCTTTCATTTTATTCACTGATGATACTAAATCGTCCATTGTTATCGGTCTTAATGTATCATGGAATTCATCATTATCACCATCATCATTAATTATATTGTTATTATAATTATTATTAGTTGTTGGTTGATTCTTCATATAATCACGTACACGATAAACGGAAGCATTCCGACATAATTCACGTAGATCAGAACCGGAAAAACCTTCAGTCATAATTGATAAACGTTCTAAATTGATATCATCTGAGATTGGTTCATTTTCTAATGTTAGTTTTAAAATTTTCTCACGTTGTATACGATTCGGCATTGGTATATGAAATGATGCTGGCATACGTCTTAATATAGCACGATCTAAATCTTGTGGACGATTCGTTGCACCCATTATAATCACTGTATTATTTGTATCAGTTATTAAACCATCCCATAATGACATAAATTGTGCTTTCATCATTGCTGTTGCTTCATGATCTTGTTGATTACGTACACGTAAAAATGAATCAATCTCATCAATAAATATAATACAAGGTTGTAATTTTATAGCTAATGTAAATACAGCTGATGCTAATTTTTGACTTTCACCATACCATTTATCTGTTAATATTGATAAATCTAAATTGATGAAACGTGTACCGGCTTCATGGGCTGTAGCTTTAGCTATTAATGTTTTACCACAACCAGGTGGACCATGTAATAATACACCTTTTGGTGGTGTTGTTAATTGTGAATCGATAAATAAATCTTTACGTTGTATTGGTAATATAACAGTTTCACGTAATTCTTGTATTAAATTATCTAAACCGGCTATATTCGACCATGTTACATTGATATCTTGTGGATGGACCAAATGTGCTGCTATCATCATTTCATAATCGGTTAAATTATCAATAACCAATGGTGCATTACCACTTCCAGCTAACCTATATATATATTTTTTTTGTTTGTTAAAGAAATGATTACGTAAGTTTCCTTCAATTAATAACAATACAATTACCTTTTTAGTTGTTCTTGTGCCTTTTTACGTGCCTTCTTTTTACTCTTATTCGTAGGATCAATTTGATTCATTAACCATTTTATACTGAAAAACGTTACAGCCGATACCAATGTTAATCGAACAACCAAACCAATAATTTCGGTACGATTAAATGCGTTCTCTGCCATTATAACGATAATTATGAATAAGTGACTATGTAAAATTACACAAAAATCAATTCGACGAAAAAATTATGTGATAAGAGGTATTTTTTTCAAGAAAATTCTATTTCCGCATTTTCACCAAAAAAAAATTCTGTCAAAACTCTGTCAAATCGATCTGGGGAAATTGCGTCTTAAACCAAAACTAAACCGCAACGTTGCCAAATTAAACACACTATGAACACGCAACAAATTATTTAAGAAACTAAACAGAATTATTCAAAAAGCATCATAAAATTTTAATAAAATAGCTACAAATTATTTACTAACGGTAATCTTAGCTTTATTGGGGTATGATAAGCAAATCAATTGAACTATTTCGACAGGTAGAAATATGGCAACAAGCGCAGACACTTTCGGTTAAACTTATTATGTTGGTATCTCTATTTTCCCTAAATAAAACGCTAATATTAACCGGCAAATTTAAAATTTTCAAATAATTGGACTATAATTAGCTTCAAAAAGGAATAATCAACAAAATTTTGTATAATTGTATACTTTGCGTCAAGTACAAATTATAATTTATAGAAATAAGCAACAACGATGCCAGTAATTCAGTAATTAGAGATAGTGATTTTGGTTTATATAGGTTTGTCATTATAACTAACCGAGTACAGCCCCTATTTCAATCGATTTTATTTATTGATAATAAAATAAAATACGATTATTGTTTAATTGTATTCATTTGTCGATAATTTGTAGGTTTTGTTGTAATTTTTAGTGTTTTTTTGGTAAGTTTTAGGGAAAAATTTGAAGAAAGCTTACGGTTGCTATGGTAACATTAGTAACAAACAAGTTTCATATTGGATTGGTTTTGTTTTGAAAAAATGTCGCGCAAATTTTACAAAAATTATCAAATAATTACAACGAATTGGTGTTAATTTTCTAGTTAATTATTCAATTAAATTACTAAATTAATTACGAATTTTTGTTTTAGAATTGCTGTATTGTTGATTAATTTTTTGAGGTTACAATCAAGATAAGAATAATGGAGCCAAGTCGTCCGGATCTATCGAATAATCCACAACAAAATGTCCATTTGCATATGCACCATGTTTGTGCCTGCCAAAATTTCTATCCATCAACATATTATCCACCGATAAACTATCGTACACCATCATTGATTTCATATACAACAACACCAACAATTACCCCACAGACTGTACAATTACCACCATTAGTAACAACAACAACAACAACAGCATCGGTAACAACAGTATCAACAGTAACAACAACACCAACGACAACAACAACACGACCGTATTTACAACATTATCAATATACACAATATAATGTTGGTAATCAATATAATTTACCGATGGCACAATTATCTAGTTATCCAAGTGGTGAGGTGGTAATGTTGGCACAGACACGTGTTGGTGGTGGTGGTAGTGGTGGTGGTGGTGTTGGTAGTAGTGGTAATCGTGGTGGTGAACGTGGTGATAGTCAAGAGGAGAATATCGTGGATCGTGTACAACAAGAACAACAACAACCACCACCGCCACCACCTCCATTACCAGAATTTGAATTTGGTCTAACTATACCACCGTTGAATGAATTTTTCATGATGGTATACTATTCTAAATTAAATCGATTTTTTTTTTTAATTAATTATTTATTTATTTTTATATTTAAGAATAACATTGATGAGATGGAGATGAATACTGATAATTTTATAAAATTTCTAGAACGAAGTTGTTTATTAGCTGAACAGATTGCATATAAAAATCGTACACGTCCATGTTTTCGTAATATACAAAATTTATGTATACGTACACGTACAGAAATTTTAAAACCACGTACAACTATCGCTAATATACATTCACAAGGTATACCATGGGCAACAAAAGATTTCATCTATGCATTTATACGTTTAATAAATTGTTGGCATATATTGAAAGGATATTGGGAGAATCGTAATTTAATTAATTTAAATAAAATTGAAAAACAATTAACTGAAACATTTAAATTATGTTATATACGTTGGGAACGTGAGACATGTCAATTAGCTACTGAATTAACAAGGATCTTTTTCAATTTAG
>JAZBGW010000464.1:1358-18711 GCA_037464815.1 Mylabris variabilis | reverse complement strand
TTGTCGAGTGATTCGAAAAATATTTCAAGGATTTGTAGGGGAGTCCCCATACAACATTTAAGCAAAGGTGAGGTCTTGTAACTCATTGGTAAATTGGTCAAAAAACGCTCGTTTGGGACAGAGTCACGGTTTTTCAAAAATGAGTTGAACACGTAAAACGTAGAACGACTAAAAAATCGCTGAGTGACTTTTACACATGAATTGTTAATTAATTTTTAGCAAAATTAGAGGCAATAAAAACTTAAAAAAATCATACTTACCTTTGAACAGACTCTGTTTAAGATTATGACATTTTTGTGCACTTAACACCCCCTTTTTACTCCATGGGAGAACCTAGAGGACTAATTTTTTGATTTCTAAAGACCCCTCTTATTATACCCACAAGATTTTATTGTTGTACAATTTATGCAAATTTCGGAACCCAAGGGCTTTACTCTTACCTTATTGTTTATTTCATTATTTTTTTTAGATATCGTGCAATATTGGAGAATATCTTATCAGAAACTGGTAATGAACTAGTCGAAGGTTTACAAATCTTCATTGAAGCTAGTAGGTTTGCTTAATTTTAATACAATTTAAAAGATTATTTATTTATTGTATTGTAGTCGTGAATGAGAATGTAAGTTTGGTGATATCTCGCCAAATCTTAACAGAAATCAGTACACATTTAATGAAACTACCCGATGATGTATCAAAGACTGTTTCACATTATATGTTGGAAAAGGTCCAACCCCGTGTAATATCGTTTGAAGAACAAGTCGCTAGTATTCGTCAACATTTAGCCGATATTTATGAACGTAATCAGATGTGGCGTGAAGCCGCTGCTGTCCTAGTTGGTATACCGTTAGAAACCGGCCAAAAACAATATACAGTCGATTATAAATTGGAAACGTATTTAAAAATTGCACGATTATATCTGGAAGATGATGATCCAGTACAGGCGGAAGCTTTCATTAATCGCGCCTCATTATTACAAGCCGAATCACGCAATGAACAATTACAAATCTATTATAAAGTTTGTTATGCACGTGTCTTAGATTATCGACGGAAATTCATCGAAGCCGCCCAACGTTATAATGAACTATCCTATCGTGGTATTGTACATGAAGATGAACGTATGACAGCATTACGAAATGCTTTAGTATGTACTGTATTAGCATCAGCTGGACAACAACGTTCCCGCATGTTGGCAACGTTATTTAAAGATGAACGTTGCCAACAATTACCAGCTGTTGGTATATTAGAAAAGATGTATTTAGAAAGAATTATAAGACGTTCAGAATTGAAAGATTTCGAAGCATTATTACAACCACATCAGAAAGCACGAACTATTGATGGTTCAACGATATTAGATCGGGCTGTTATTGAACATAATTTATTATCAGCTAGTAAATTATATAATAATATTAGTTTTGAAGAATTGGGTGCTTTATTGGAGATATCACCGAATAAAGCTGAGAAAATTGCCAGTCAAATGATCACAGAAGGACGCATGAACGGTTATATCGATCAAATCGATTCAATTGTCCATTTTGAAAGTAAGTCTTTCATTACACCACAAATTATTAGTGTTTCAATTTAGAAAGCCCTTTCAAGTTGTTATCGACTATACAGTAGAGGCGGCAAAAATAGAAACAGGAAAACGTAGGTGGTCTAAAAATTACAAAAAAATGGCGGCTATTGCCACCCATCCTTAGTCCTATGACCAAACAATGCAATTTCTTTTGTAGAATCTACCTACATTGACCTTCAAATTTTCTTATTTTAAGGACAATAGTCAAATGTCAAAGATTTGGTATCTTTGTCACACGGTATCCTTTTTATTTCATCAAACATCACCCTGAAAATGCATGAGACAAAGAAATGACTATCCTGAAGATATTTAGTTTTATTACATTAGATCACCTACGTTTCCTTGATCTCTAAATAATATGTAAGTAAAATAGATGGACGGGACCGATGTTTTTCCTATGTTTCTATTTCTGCTGCCTCAACTGTATAGGGTTATTCACGTCAGACGAAAAGTTCTTACAGCAAGTCCCATTACTTTGCAAATTATTCGAAAAATATTCTAGAGAACATTTGAGCAGAATTAGAGTCTCGTAGCCAAATTGATTTTTCTGGTTTTTTTACTTGTAAGGAACTAAAAAAAATGAATTCTTTGACACCCTATATCTCGCAAACAGTACGTTTGCGAATCTATGTTATTGGGAGCTTCTTTTCTTAGAAAGGGCCAAAAAATCACAGGTTTCATTTCCGACACATGTTTTGAAACATCCTGTATATTTTTGGAAACAAAAGCGACCCTGTAAGGCAGCTTGAAATGCTCTTTCCTATGCTGCATCCCGCGTTTCAACGTCGTGAAAAAGAAGCGAGAAATCGGGTGTCAAACATTCAATTATTAACATTTTAACAAGATCGAGTCAATAATTTCGGGTACTAAAAAGGCTAAAATAAATTTTATAGATAATACGTAAAGAATTCGTCGTTTCTTATATTTTTTAAACTCTTTGAAACTTCATACGAAACCTTATTTTTCAGTGCTAAAAATGCCACATTTCGTTCGGGGATAGATTTAAACTCAAATATCCGATATTACAAATACATTCTTCCTGCAATTGATATTAAATTATAGTCATTTACTGATAAGACTTAAATATTACCACATCATAAAATACTCTTAAGTGTGTTAATGTTTGTTATAAATTAAATTTAATTTGACTCACCGCTCATTTACAGCAAATCATAGAGAATTTATTCTATTTTCTATTAATTACAGCTCGTGAAACGTTACCACAATGGGACAAACAAATCCAATCATTATGTTATCAAGTCAATTCGATCATTGAATCAATCACGAAAAATGAACCGGAATGGATATCAAAAGTGATGGAAGAACAAATGGTATCTTGAATTTTTTGTTCCAAAATGTATTTATTATATAATATTGTAATGAAACAAGCTTGAAATAGAATTAATGTTTTTTTTCTAATTCCTTTAGAGAAACAAAAACACGCCATAAAGAATCAAAAAAAACGATAACATTACAATAGCTTCAATTTGTTTCTAGATAAATAATAAAGCTTCCGAAACTGCTATTGTATTGGTGATCTTTTTGTTGAAATAATCAAGGGTAAATATAATGATTATACCTTTCTTTTTATACTAAAAAAAGTCCTTTAAAAGAACAAAATATTAATATCTACAATTACATCAAGTCATTTTTGTAATTATTTGTGGTTCCTACCATTTCATTTATTTTTAACTTTTTTTTTGTATTTTAGTAACTTTGTTATAATGTGACAACAATTAAGATTCCAATTCTAAAGCAAGACCGACTTTGTGGCCACCATTATTGAAGTTTTTGCCATCAATTAAAGCCGATAATGTTAAAGTAACGCCTATTTAAACAAAAAAAAAAATTAATAATTATAATTATGAGTTTCTTTTTATAATACCTTCGCGTAAAGTTTGTTGATAACCCAAACCAACTTGACTGTCATTATTAACTTTAGCACGTATTGCTGCATATTCATCTAAATCGAATTTTGCACCAATACCGAACTTTGTATTACCACCATTCGGTGTCCATGCCAATGAGATGCCGGTTTGTAGTTGGTCTGTGATTTTTTGATAGATTGAACCGCCGAATTCTTGACCATCATCACTAAAAATTATCGTCAAATTAATAATAATTTGATTGATGAAATTTCCACTTACACATTAGTATGTATGACGAAATCACCAGTTGTGAAGCCTAATGCGAAATTATTCTTGACCAATTTCGATTGGTTAGCATCGAAAGCTGTTTGATAGCCGGCTAAGAAGCCTTCATAGCCGACAACAGCAGCTGCACTCACTATTGGACCGTCAGACTTCAAATCAACATCACAATTCAATGCAACTATTTCGCCGCTAAATGAAGTTTTAATACGGCCGGCTTTACTGCCAGTTTGTGGTGAGAAATTCACCTCAGCTGCTAATTTTAAACCCTCCAATAGTTGATCTTTTACAGAAATCTCGGTACCCAATACATTATCAGTATTCCATCTTTCAGTGAATGTTAAACCATAATCTTTTACACTGTATTTTGTTTCTAAAGTACCGAAAACTTTGCCACTTTCTTGATTCGATGTACCGCCTGTACTGAATTCAACACCGGAACTAGTTTTCGTTTTCAAATCCAATTTTATTAAACCAAAATGATAGCCTTTACTGAAAATATCTCTTGCATTCTTGCCAAGATCTGAATACGACGGAGTTGTCATTATCTAACAACAAAAAATTAGAGGAAAATTTACTAAAAATAATTAGAACGTCAAATAAACAACATCGGAACCGCACACGCAATTCTACAAATATTTTCAACGTAAAAAAACACGTGTAATTTTAAAAATACTAACCGTAAATAATTAATTATGTATTCAATAATTAACACTAAAAATTATGCGCAATTTTAATTGAATTTAGTGTCACAAAAAATGAAAAACAATCGAAACGCCACCTGGCGTCCAGGTCACAAACTAATTTCGGTGACGTCACAAATCATAGGACAACATGGCGACATAGCCACCCGAATTCCCCTACTGTTAAAATAAAACCTATTTTTAGACTTAAAAAACAAATTTAGTTTTGTTGTTGTTCCTTAATTAAAGTCTCCAAACTATTTCCTAGTGGACTACAATAAGAATTGCTTGTAGTCTTTTTTTTAATGAACATTTTAATAATCAACCCATCCCCGTTTCTCTTACATAACAATTTCTAACCACGATCACTAGATTATCTACAATAATTAACGAAAATAATCGAAAAATTCGTGATTGTCCAAAATTTTCAATTAAAATTACCAAAATGCTCACGAAATTTACGGTAATCGTTAATGAATATGAAAGGATCAAGTAGAAGAGATGAGAACTTAAAAAATTCATTCAAGTGTAATTAAAATTTAGAAAAATTACTGTATTTACTTACCAATTATCAAATAATTAATAAAAGTATTAAATTTGATTATCGAAGATGATGGAAATTGTGAAAACGTGATGGAACAAACCGGCTAACTGTGGAGAAATCGTTCAACCCGGCGAATTATTTCAAGAACTCCACACACAGATATATAAATGCAGCGTTGTCGGATCGTACATCAACGTTCTCGGCTATCGCCACAAGATGTCTCTATTTGGATAATAGTTCAACAAAACAGTACCAGAAAACAAAATAATTCAGTCTATTATTTTAAAAAATTATTATCACAGCTGTTTATTGGAGAACAATGTTCAAGAGTTGTTGATTTTTTTCTAAAATACAATATGATAATGCTGTTGAGCAGTCGATAAGACAGAAAGCTGACACAAATCAGCACCTAATTTAAATTTAAATTTATAAATTTTAGCAATCTCAGATTCTTGTAAATTAATTATTATCAACAGTAGAACAATCTTTATAATTATAATAAATTTTTTCATGATATATAAACAAATTACAGGCTCTTAAAATGAGTTTGAAAATAATAGTCGATAAAGTAGAAATCTTGATATAAAATAGCTAATTTAAATTTTCCTAGATTTTCTAGAATAAATAGTGAAAACAATTGCTCGTAAATAAGTCAACAATCGAATTATTGATAAAAATTGAATAATTTGTCAGAATTTATCGATTTTTTTTGTAAAGAACATCAATTGTAAGAATTTTTAAAGCCGTCTTTTTGAATTCGTCAATTAACTTAAAAATGGAATAAATTCATTGGAAAACTGCAATAAATTTGCAAAATAGAAAACTTGCAAGATAATTCGAATCACTTTTTTCCAAAAATTGAAATTTTCCAGAACAGAAATTTGGCAACAGTGCTGTATCAATCGGTAAGATAGCAATCTCAACAGAATTGGCGGCTTATTCGAATTCTCCTACAACATTTAAAAAATAATCCGCTAACTGATCTGATAGTATAAGAATTGATAAAATTGATAACAGATTATCAATCAGCAATCACAATTCCTTACATTTCCATTGTGCATTCTAATGCAGTTGTATATACGTGACTTTACGAGGGGTTGTAATGGTGTTCGTTATGAATTTATTGATTTTTTCCGTAGAAGAAACTGTGAATTTATAGAGGAATAACATGGAAATTCTGGATGAAATTGCAATAAAATCGGAGATAAAACAAGAACCATGTGAAATAATCGATGAAAATCCAGAAATTGATTGTAAAATCGAAGAAACTAATAGTGATAATGATAATAACGATTTAAAGACAATTGAGGATACTTTAATTAAATTAGAGAATGATACAACAGCATACCGTTGTAATTTATGTGAGAAAATTTTCGAAAAATTCCACAATTATAAAATCCATAAAAAACAACATTTTATCGAGAAACGTACATGTAAACTGTGTACACTCGTATGCCAATCAATCAGTAAATTACAAGTACATATGAATACACATTTAGGTATAAAACCGTTTAAATGTAATGAATGTAATAAGAGTTTTGTGTGTAACAATCAATTACGGCTACATGCACGATGTCATTCGACCGAGAAAAAATACATTTGTAATAAATGCAATGAAGCATTCCGTTATTTAGGCTCGTTAAGAAGCCATATGATGCGCCACAATAATGTTAAATTAAACGAATTCAAATGCCAGGTAAGAATGGTGGATGCGCCGGGTATTTTTAAATTTAAAACTTATAATTTTAGGATTGTGGACATAGTTCGTTAACACTACAAAGTCATCACAAACACCTGAAAATTCACGGTAGAAATATCGAATTTAAATGTGAATTGTGCAAGGCGACTTTCAATAATGACCGCAATCTACAAACTCATCTGAATACGCATAAAGAATTACAATTTCCTTGTGAATATTGTAAACGTATCTATCAATCGTTGTATCGTTTAAAACGGCATATAAAACGCGCCCATATACCGAACGTGTGCGATCAATGCAATGAAATCTTCTACGATCGTTCATTATATACGAAACATATAAAAGAACATATTAACAATAAACAATCATCGATTTGTCAATATTGTAATAAGAAATTCGATAAATTCAAGAATCTAAGCGAACATGTACGTTTACAACACAAAAACGATGGTAATCGACACGAATGTAATCTATGCGAGAAAACATTCATAAATTCATCGTTATTACGCAATCATAGAAAAACACACGATAAATGTTTTATTTGTAAACATTGTAATAAACAATTCAGTTCACGTTACAATTTAGAGATACATAATGTAACGCACACAGGTGAGAAGAATCATAAATGTTTAGAATGTGGTAAATCGTATACGACCAAGACGAGTTTAAAGAATCATCAAGCTACACACACCGATATTCGTAATTATAAATGCGAACAATGTACGAAAACGTTTAAAACAAATCGTCGATTATACGTTCATAAATTATCGCATGCTGTCGATGAGAAATACGAATGTGATGTATGCCATGCGAAATTCCGGGTTAAACAATATTTAAAATATCATATGAATAAACATTCGAATATTAAACCGTACGAATGTAAATTGTGTAATAAATCGTTTAAACATAAGAAATCATGGTTGAAACATTCCGAACATGATCGTTATGAGAATCTGGCCGAATTACGTAGTAAAATTGGAGATTTTCATTGTGATTTGTGTAAGATTCGTTTTGAGAATCGTACGAATTATTTAGAACACCAACGTTTCAAACATTCCACTGATAACAATGAGATTATTGTTAAATAAAAGAACGTATCCTAGTCATTTGTGATTTGCTTTAAATTAAAAATATTCACTAGTATTTCGTGTCTTTTTTTCTACTCTAGAAACTGGACAAGTCCTGGTGTTTAACATTTTTTAAATTCGCCGCCAAATTCAACATGTTCTATCCTTATCTCAACCGTTGTTAGTCTAATAAAAACAGAGATGGAGTGTTATCATAGCACTCTAAAAAAATTGATTTTAGTATTTATATTTCATTTGCTTATTTTTATTGTTTTCTTGAAATACAAACCGATCTACAAATGAGAGTAACAAAGATGGATTGTGACGCCACTGTTCGATTATCTAATGTTTATATCGTCAACACCTACTCTAATTCCGACAATTATTTTGTTTACTTCCATTAATTAAAAAATGGGTCAAAATTTCTGTGGTTGTTCAATTTTTAAAAATAAAAATTTCCAGACGCCATAATATAATTATTGTCCAATTGATGCTTTACCTAAATAATTTTGAATATAATTATTGTTTATAAAAATAAGCGATCTAGTAACAAATTGTTTGGTGTATCTATTGTTTTTTTTTGTTTGTTTCAATTGTTGTTAAAAATAAATATTGCAAACTTGATCAAAACATAAACGTCCTTGAATTGCTGAAAATATTCACCAATTGTTTATAATCACGTGATCCATATAATTGTTAATGATTGGTGTATTATGAGCGTGCCCTGCGTGACGCCATTGCGCATTCACAGTGATTACAAAATGCCGTCAGAGTCTAAACCATTGTTGACAACTCAAACAGAAAAACCAAATCATTATTCGTAAGTTATATGGAAATTCATTAATTTTAATTGATATTATCAAAAAATTCTTATAAAATTCATCGTTTCAACATTAATCTAATCTATCTAGATATTTTTATATATATATTTCTTATAGTTATTTGAAAGAGTTTCGTGTCGAGCAATGCCCGCTCTTCTTACAACACAAATGCACACAACATCGTCCATTCACCTGTTTCCATTGGCATTTTATGAATCAACGCCGTCGACGGCCCGTACGACGTCGTGATGGTACATTTAATTATAGTGCCGATAATTATTGTACAAAATATGATGAAACAACAGGAATCTGTCCTGATGGAGATGAGTAAGTGGCGACCTTTTTTGGTTAGTTCATAAACTGTCATAAAACGTACACATCTCATATATCCGTAAAACTTATTATTATAACTATCATAAATATTATATGGGTGTGGACAATTAAAAATTCACATATTAGAGGAAATTTTTCGAAAAAACAAAACAAAAATGAACAAATGACAGTCGAACAACTAACCACCATTACTATATTCTTTTGTTTAATTCCCTGTAGAACTATTGTTAGTAAAATCAAAGTAGGCTGTACAAAATTTGACAGTATTAACAATTGTTTACCTGTTATTTTCCGTAATTTTTATCTTTTAGGTTAATTACTCTATTAATGACTGATTAATTAGAATTTGATATTAGATGATTAAATATTATCGACAATTGGATGTTTGTATTTAGATAACTATTACAAAATCAAAGTTGGCGTAATTGACAGTACATACAATAGTCTTTTGTTTTTTTGTCTTTTGTTTAATTATTAATTTATATGTTGATTAGTTTACAAATTGATGATTTAATTGAAGAAAATACTGTTCAGTCAAAAAACAATGAAGCTTTTAATCGTTTTGTCAAAGTTTATTACTTTTTTTGTAATTATTTTATGAAGAATTATGAGATCAAAGTTGGCCGATAATATTTTGACAGTATCAACAATTGTTTTTCTCTTCTTTTTTTTCAATTTTTATTTTAATAAATTAATTATTGCAACAATTGATTAAAATGTAAAATTATATCAATTATTATTAATTTAATTAAAAACTACTATCAAATCAAAATATAACGGTATATAGAATCGAACAATTGACTGTCTTTAAAATTTGTATAATATTACAGCACATCATAGATGGCTAAATATATTTTGATATCTGGCTAATTATTACGTTAATTAATTGAAAATCATTATTATTACTATTATTATTATTGATTAAAGGTACTATTTAGTCGAAATACAATAATGTATATAATGAAACAAATGAATGTGTTTTGAAATTTAGGTTAAAATTATTACCAAATCATAGTTGGCTGATTTGATTTGACAGTACCAACAATTGTTTTTCTTTTGTTAAATTTTCGTTTTAATTTTTAATTAATTTCTTAGTTAATTAATTATCTCCAAAAAAATAATGATTGAAAAAGTTTAACGTTTGAACAAATGATGTTCGATTTTTCGGTAAATTTATTTACTTGTTGATTATTTAATTTTCAATATAAAATGTTACTAAGTTGGCTGTTAATATTTTGACAGACTTTTAACTATTGTTTCTATAATCGATCTATTTTAGGTTAATTACGCGTAGAAAAATAATATTTTTATTCGTTGATTAACAAAATCAAGTGTTTTCATAATTTTTAATTTGTTTATCGTTTTATAAAATTATTTATTTAATTATTGTTATATTACTGTTGTAGTTGCCCATATTTACACCGTACAGCTGGTGATACAGAACGACGTTATCATTTAAGATATTATAAAACATGTATGTGTGTACATGATACAGATTCAAGGGGTTATTGTGTTAAAAATGGTTTACATTGTGCATTTGCACATGGTAGTCATGATCATCGACCACCTGTTTATGATATTAAAGAGATACAAGCAATTGAATCAGGTGATGCTGATGGTACTGGTACATCAAATGGACCAAATGCATTAGATAAAGAACGTAATTTAATGAATGAAGATCCAAAATGGCAAGGTATTATTAATTATAATGTTATAGAACGGACACAATTTAATTATCTATTAGTTTTGTCTGTTCCCACTTAAAAAAACAAGTATTTACTGATAAGAATACAGTAAACCATCGATTTAACTGGATTGATTAAAGCTTTTCCATCTATTATTTAAACTGACCAATATTTAATACAAGTTTTTCTACAGCATTGGAAACGTTCCAGGTGCAAGTATATGAAAAAAAATCAGTAAAATACCGTCTTCTTTATAATTGAAAATCTAAAATTACCTCTTATTTTGCCATATGGAATTACAACAATTTAAAATGATTATCACTCCACTATAAGTACAACTATCAATAAATTGATAATTAAATGTAAAATCAAACATGAGGAAGTAATAATTATGTGCATTTTTAAATAGTTCAAGATAAGAATAATTTATTGAATTTAGTGTTAAATCGACGAGATACTGTATTATATGTTGGTCTATTTCGATAAATTCTATACAAATTGTATAAACAAACAAAAACATTATTATTATTCAATTGAAATGTGGACTAAATTACTTTGATTTTAATCAAAATTTTTAATTACAGACACAAATTACGTGTTGCAATGTTATAAGACAGAACCTTGCAAAAGACCACCAAGATTATGTCGGCAAGGTTACGCTTGTCCACAATATCACAATAGTAAAGACAAGCGACGAAGTCCTAGGAAATATAAATATCGGTGGGGTTATTTATTTTTATTTTTCTTTGATTATTTTCATAATAATTATTACAACAATAATTGTTGTTATAATAATAATTATTATTATTGTTATAATTTTGTTAAATTATTTTAATAGATCAACACCATGTCCTAATGTTAAACATGGTGAAGAATGGGGTGAACCGGGCAATTGTGATTTAGGTGATTCTTGTTCCTATTGTCATACAAGAACTGAACAACAATTTCATCCAGAAATTTATAAAAGTACGAAATGTAATGATGTTCAACAATCTGGTTATTGTCCTAGGGGTGTTTTTTGTGCTTTTGCTCACGTTGAACGTACGTATTTTCGATATTTTATACGTTTATTTGAAATAATGATAATATATAATTTGAAATTTATAGAAGAAATGGGTGTATCTAGAGATACAGGTGATACTGGTACAAATTTAGGTGATTTATTATCAAATGTATTAGCTCCAACAAATTCTGATAAGAACAAAGATAAAAGTAGTGATAGTTCAGTAAGTTTTTTATCAATTATTATTATTATTATTGATTGATTGAATAAAAACTAAATTTTGTATTTTTATTTTAAATAGAATGGCAGTAGTGAAGCTAGTGAATCAGCATCAACATCATCTATAGGTTCAAATTCATCACATAGTAAAGCACCAGGTTCACAATTAACACATAAAGCATTACCATTTGGTCGGTTATCGTTCGGTTTAGAAAGTAAATTAACAGCAATTGATAAAGATCCAACATTAGGTAGGATTGTTTTTTGTGTAACTTAAATATTCACTTAAAATTATACGTTTTTTTTTTAATGAAACAAAATTGCAATTCTTAATTAAACTAACATTTAATCGATTGTCTGTAACTCTGGGTTACTTCTTTGTTACAGTTGGGATGTTAAAGGATAATTTTAAGTGAATCATTTTTAGAGGATTATTTTAAGAATTACACTCAACTCTTTTTTTACACGGTACGTTCCTTATTGTTAGAAAACCGATTAAAAAAAACATGCGACATATGGTAAATTTGGGGATATGTTCCACAACTTTAAAAAATCGTGTAAGATTGAAACAAAACAAACGTTTTCCCCCCAAAGAAAACGTGCGAAAAAATTATTTTGAAATCCATATTACATATTTATTAAAGAAAAACAATTCGTACATAAAAATTTAAGTTGAAAGTAGGATTAAGAAATTATTAAAAATTATTATTGCACCCTTCAAACTGCACACTTTAATGCTGAATAACGAAATGTTGTGTTCAAAGTGAGGTGATGTCAGGCTGTTTCTCTCGAATCGGACTTTCTTGTAAATGTGTGCTTCTTTCGCCAAAATACGTCAAGTAAGCTAGTTTTTGGTCGTTTTAGGCTAGTTTGGCGTTTCAATCCAATAAATTGTCGACTTTATGAAAAATCTTGTAATTATAGGAGAGTTAGTGGCCTATTTTTAGGTTTAAATCAAATCTGGTTTGAATTTTTACAAAATTATCACAAAAAAGTTTGTATTTATCTGTCAAATTGCAGTTTTAGCAGCTAATTCGTGCTTTTGACCAAAATGTGTCGATTGAGCTAGTTTTAGTTGTTTAGGCTATTTTCCTGGATTTTAGCTGATAGTTTGGCGTTTCAACGCTATAAATCGTCGATTTTATGAGAAATCTTGTAATTACAGGATAGTTAGTGGCCAATTTTATGGTTTAAATTAAATCTGGCTTGAATTTTTACAAAATTATCACAAAAAAGTTTGTAGTTATCTGTCAAATTGCAGTTTTAGCAGCTAATTCGTGCTTTTTTTGGCCAAAATGCGTCGGTTGAGCTAGTTTTAGTCCTTTAAGGCTATTTTCTTGGATTTTAGCTGCTAGTTTGGCGTTCCAACGCCAGTTTATTGATTTAAATTAAATCTGGCTGGAATTTTTACAAAATAAGCAGAAAAAAGTAGGTGTCAAGTTGTAGTTTCAGCAGCCAGTTCGTACTTTTTTGGTCAAAATACATCGATTTTGTTTTACACAGTTGCACGCAAAGTGCTCTTTTTTTGCTGCTTCTGTGCAACGAGATAAAGAAAAAAGTGATAATAAATTGCCTGTAACTCCAGAAATACAAAGTAAACAAACCGTGATGTAGACCAAGTCACTAACACGTATGTGGGCATAAATTGACCGACTTCTAATTACACTGACAAAATTAGAATTGATTTTTTTGCCATTCTTGTAAAAAGGATATCGGTAAACCCTGCTATTTCAAAATCGTGTAAAAAAAGACCGTGTAAAAGAGAATTGTGTGTAATTCTGATTTATTTTATTCTTAGATACTTTAGAAAGAGAACAAAGGAAACAGGCGATTAGGTACGAATATTCCAGTTTAGCACAAACGTCATATTTTAGTAATGCTAACGATACGGTGGGAAGTGTTGTAGGTAAGTTTTTCCTTTTTCTTTATTTACAGTTTTTGATGTTAATTGTTACATTTTTTTTTTTGTATAAATGAAGGGAATGCATTAGACGAATTGAGTTTAGATGATCCATTAAATTTATCAAGTTTAGATCGTGAATTAGAAACAGAATCACCAACTGTAGCAAATTCAATATCAGTTGGTTTAGCATCATCTGGTCTATTAGGTAGTTCAGCACCAGTTAACATTCCCAGTTCATCACGTACAGGTGGTTTAAGTGGTTTTAGTCCAACAAATAATAGTCCATTACAAGGTTTACCACTTAGTTTTACATCAACAACAGCTGGTCGTTTTTCACAAACAACACCTGGTACATCAACAACAGCAGATACAATCGATTTTTTAAATCATTCACAAATACAATTAAATAATAGTGCTGCAGCAGCAGCGGCGGCAGCCGTTAAAATGAATTCGTATCAAAATTATTTTGATTTTTCAACAACACAAAGTATTTCACCATCATCAACAAGAAATCATAATAATTTTAATATATCACCAAATATGGCAACAGCAGCAGCTATTGCTAGTAATAATATGGAAACAACATTATTACGTGATGAATTACAAACAATTAAATTACAATTAAATAGTACAGAAACACGTTTACAACAAGCACGTAATGATTGTCATTTATGGCAACAAAATGCTGAAGAAGCACAACGTAAAGCGCAATTAACTGAAACGAAATTAAATGATACAATAATGCAATTAAATAATTTACGACAAGAATATGAAAAATTACAAGGTGGTCCACACATACGTTCATTAAGTAAAGTATCTGAATTAAGTAAATTACCATTGAGTGTATTAAAAAATCTACATGCTCAATTAAAACAAGATGTTGAAGAAATTGAAAAAGTTTTATATAGGGAAACAGCATCAAAATGTATGGTATGTGAAGAACGTAATAGAACTGTTACATTAAATTGCAATCATTTTGTATTGTGTAATAATTGTGCATTAACACAAAGTGAATGTCCATATTGCCAGACACCGATCAATTTAACTAATAATATGTGAATTACTCTATTTTAAAATCCTTAAATAAACAACAACAAAAATAAGGAAACATACATAACGATATTTATGGATTATATAACGTTAATAATTGAGGAGATAAAAATTATTACAACAAATAATACAGGACTTTTACAAAATGATATATATGTTACATAAATTTTAGGTATATATATATATTATTTAGGTACACGAAATTTATTGCAATTTTTCCATTCATATTAATTAGGAAAAGTTGCAATAAATTTTAATTTAGTAAATTCTAGGATTACATCTTTGAAATGAAATAGTATCAACAACAAATTGTCGTTTTTTCCAATTCTTGTTTTTCAAAATATTTTACAAATTGTTACGATTAATTCCGTAATTACGATATTATTATTATTATTATCAATATTATTATTATTATTATTGCTGTTATGATAAGTAACAAGAATAGATTTGTTTTGGGTAAATCACTCGAGCAACTTTTTAATTGAATGGCAACAGAAAATATGAGGGCCGTATTGGTAAAATTTTATAAATTTCACAACAAATCGATACACTAGTTGAACACTAGTCTTATATATACGTTTTTTTTTGTTTATTATAGTTATGGCATTTAATGTCTTTATTTACAAGAAGTGCTATTTACATACGGACCCATTAACCTTATTATTATTATTATCATTATTATTATTGTTAATTGAGTTAGTTAGGTAGGATTTTCAAATTGTTTTTTTTTTATATATAATAATTATATTGCTGCACTGTTTTCTAAAAGATCCACTAAAATCTACACCAAAAAAACATATCAAATTTGGTTTTCACGACAAAAAAAAACAAAGGTATATTTTTTATACATGAATTTGTACGAAATTAACAAAAAATTGTGATTTTTTATACAAATAATTTTGTTTTTAATAATGAGAACATTTAAAAGTGCAGCATTAAAATATTAGGATTTTTTAATTAATTCATTTTTTTTTTTGTAATTAGCGGAGAGAAAAATGAATATCATGACTGATGCAATTGTATTTATTTTTTAAACTTTCTATACGGAATTCTTGTTTTTTTTGATAATTTAGCAATTTTGTTGAATATTTTCAAAATTTCCGTCATTTTTTTTGTCAGTTTAAAATGAGTTTCAATCAAAATAGTGGATGTGTTGATTGAAAATAAGTATCAATTAATTTGATTGAAATTAATTTTGGGAGTTTTGGTTTTGTAAGTTGTGAAATTTTAGAATTTGGTTTGTTTTTTCGAAGAATAGAAAGTAACCCAAAACAAAAATTAGAACAAACAAGAAAATGATGGAAATCATAATAATTGAGAAATATTCAAAATACACATAATATTACTTATATTTATAGGTAGGTAGTTTTAATAAATTATAATAATAAAAGTAGTGGGCCTATAGTTATTATAATAACAATAAATACAAAACAAGAGATGGAAAATGTAGCAATTTTTAGAATATTTTCTCTTAGTTGATGATTTGTTTTTTACAATATATTCTTATTGATTTTTGCAACAAAATTAATTTATAAGATCTATTTGTCCATTGCAATTTTCAAAACATTCGTTTTATTTTTAGAAATTGATAGATGTTTATATTTAAACTTTAATTTCGTTCAGCTTGAAAAAGAAATAACTTTTCTCGGTTTTCTTTTTAGTTTCTAAAATATTGGCGACCAACACAAACACTGTAAATAATTGTTCGTTTTCGTTTATCTGCTATTAATTTTGATCTAAGTGATAATTTATTTATTTTTAATTTATCAGTGTTTGTTTAAATAGTAAATGCGGTTGTTTCCAAAAAAATTATTCCATTAGGCAACGAAATCTAGTTTTGTTTGCAATTTATTGTCTTTCTTCTTTCCTTCTCTTATTATTATTATTATTGGAAAATTAATATATAGAAGTACAAAATTGGATATTTTACAAAGAAACAAATTTAGAATATTTTTGGCAATATTTTAATGTGAGTGTGAGTGTGTTGTGTAGTGTTTTATAAGACATTTTTTAAAAAATTCAATCAAAATAAACATTTATTAAAAATATCCTAATATAATAAACATACATATACATAATATAATAAAAATTTAAGGATTAGTATCTATCGTTGGTTTGTTCTCTTTTTTTTATCTCTTGGATTTACAAATTCGTTTCATTGTAATTATCCCATTATTATAATGTTTATTATTATATCATATTATATCTTTAATTATATGATTTCAGTTATTGTCATTAAAATAAAATTGTGAATTCGAGTACTTTTATTATTGTCCAAAATATTCTATTGAATGACAATCGATTATTTGGTCAAAACTGGCGAGTTTTGTATAAAAACATGTGGATATGTATTTTATGTTGCCTACACACAGGCGTAAAACGTCGTGCATTTGGGCACGTAAGCACAATGTAAAAAAGTCGTAGCTTGCTTGAACCTCAAATGTGTAGTAAAGTATGAACCAAGCTGCGACAACAAAAACATTGAATACTCTCGGTACACAGACCACTTATAATATACAGGATGTCCAGTAAGTCGCGCATTTCTTCTTAAAGGGCACATAGGTGATGAAATTCTGAGACGAAAAGTCCTATATCATTTTGTTATTTGCGGCGCAGGTAATTA
>JAZBGW010000463.1:0-25303 GCA_037464815.1 Mylabris variabilis | reverse complement strand
TCTTTGGATGTATGTGTTAAAGGTTTAGTATCTAGTTTAATTAAGACGGCAATTTTTCAATAGAGTATTTATTTATGTTCTCTCTCTCTCATAAATAAATACTCTATTGAAAAATTTGTTGTATTAAAATAATATAAAATGAGCTTTATTTGTAATTTTTTTTCATTAATAAGCTGAAATATCAACAAATTATTCCTTTGTGTATGCGTCTGATCAGTGATCAGTGATCACTGATATAGTACGATCAGTAATCTGCTAACAATGTCAGTACAATGTAACCCTGATAGCCTAATGTGATATGCAATGTAGTGTGTGCTCCCGCCAATTTTTAAATCAAATACGGCAAAAAATACCATTATAAAACGGTATAATATACACGTATTGTATAGAAAAATAAAATACCGTAAATTAACATCACTATGTTTCACAAAATACAAAATAATTTAGTATTCTATCACTATCTATTATAGTATTTGTAGTTTTAAATAAATTAAGATAAATTATATTGATGAATTTTTTGATAACAATTTTTGAATGGCACCGACGATCCTGATTACCGCATCATTATTATTAGCGCCATTTTTCCGAGGAGCAAGCTATTCAATCATTTCAATCCTAAACAATTTGAAAAACAAAAACTATCAAATTGTAATATGTTATTTTAAATCGATTGAGTAAACCTTCAATAATATACAGTCTTGTATTAATCACAATTCTGATCACAATCGACCAATCAGTTGCCAGATATTTTGACAATTGAATAGATATAAGTGCATGCGCCCTCTTTGATGCACTTGCAGCCATTGTTGTCGTAGTCTCTTTTGCATTTCATTATTGGTGCTTCCGTAAAGAAAGAATTCTTCATAAATTTGGTTTTAATTAAATAACGAGCATAGAGGTAATTATGTTTTAAATACATTTGTCAGTTTTATATTTATTCCATTATTCGTTTGGTCATATAATAAACAAATAATACTCACCACCATCTTCCCGCTATAACCTAACTTTTTTGGTTAACGTTTGATTGGTGTATTTAACGAATTTTACAATTTTAAATTTGAGTACAGAATGGTTGGACAGCTTAGAAAACGTCGTAACGATTCTGCAGAACCGATAAAAACGAAACATGTCCAGTCGAAAAAGCCCAAATGTAAGTTTCGAATTATGCCTTGAATTATAACCTCATTAATTTCAATATTTCGGTTAATTTTTTTAGTGAAACTAGATCGTATACAAAGGAGCGAACAAACTGGTGTTTTATTAGTGACTGGTAGTGGTGATTTTGGTCAATTAGGTCTAGGACCTGATGCATTAGAAAAGACACGTCCAGTTATTGTTGAGGATATTAAAGATGTTGTTGATATTTGTGCTGGTGGTATGCATACTGTCTGTTTAACAAAAGATGGAAAAGTATACAAAAATAATTGTAATAATTAATAACAAATTGTTATAAATTTATTTAATTTTCTAGGTGTTTACATTTGGATGTAATGATGAAGGAGCACTTGGACGAGTCACTGAAGGCATCGAAGATGCTGAATTCATACCTGGTGAAGTTCAATTACCAGGTAAAGCGCTGCAAATATCAGCTGGTGATTCACATACAGCTGCATTACTTGAAGATGGTCGAGTCTTCGCTTGGGGATCATTTAGGGTAAATCTTGTTCAACAAACATCATTTTCTTTAATATGTATTTTTAAAAAAATATATTTATGCACATCTAGGATTCTCATGGTAATATGGGTTTGACTGTAAGCGGCAATGAGCCAAAACCATATGAATTATTCCAAGATTGTGTTAAAATAGCCTCAGGAACTGATCATATTGTATTATTGGACAGTCAAGGCGATGTGTATACTTGCGGTTGTGGGGAGCAAGGTCAATTAGGAAGATTAAGTGAACGTAGTTCAGATAGGAATGCTAGAAATGGACCTGGTAAAGAACAAATAGGTACAAAAACGTTTTTTTCAAAAATCTTTTTGTACCCATTAATCACCATGAACTAACAGTCCAATTTCGAATCTGTTTACCATCTTCAAGTGTCACCAATTCAGTCCAAGACCTATATTTATCTGTATACCGGGTTGCTTTTTTAAAAGTACCCAATTCGTATAAAATTCCTGTTAGTTGGCGTACGATTCGACTAATACTTTTAGGATTTGTAGGAGGGTCCACAGAGAACATTTTAGCAAAAGTAGGACCACGTAGCTCCGTTGAAAATTGCTGTTCTCTGGGGACCTCCCTAAAAATCCTTAAAGTATGATTCAAATCGTCCACCAACTAATAATAGTTTCATACGAATTGGGTACATTTACAGGAGCAATTCGGTATTAAGGAATCTAAGGATTAATCTCAATCTGATGGCTTCAAGATTTAATTTTCCATCTACATGGCTAAACGATTCATGACTGCTCTTTATCGAATATGTTCAGTTTAATACAACTTATAATCATACAGTGGATCCGTAATTTGTAAATTAATGGGAAAATTGCAGCTGCCGATAAGTTTTTGAACTTCTTTTCTAAAATAAACAGTCTGAATTGGTTATATTTGAAGATAATAAAAGTTGTAGAATTGGGCTGTACGTTCTCCATAAAATCACAAATCATACATTTCACAAAATTAATTTACATATTTGCAAAGTTTTTAATAAAATTTCCTTGATTATTGTAGCCAAACTCCTTGAACCAACTCAAGTAACATTAAAGCCATCATTAAGATTACATTTTGATGATATTTGGGCAAATTCATATGGAACATTTATTAAAGTAGTAGGAAGGAATGATATTTACGTATTTGGTTTAAATAATTATTACCAATTAGGTAAGTAATTTTTATAGTTAAATAAAATCCTAAACGATAATATGATTTTTTTGTGTAGGTCTCTCAAAGAAAGAGCCACAATTCTCACCGAAACTATCAAAAGAATTATCTAAAAATCAATGGAGAATTATAACCGGTGGTGAACATCATACAATAGCTATTGATGTGAATGGTAAAGCGTATTCAATAGGTAATAAAGAATATGGTCGTTTGGGTTTAGGTGATAGTTTAGAAAATGATGTAAATAATTTAACAGAAATATCATATTTTAAAGACAAAAAGATTGTATATGCCAGTTGTGGTACACGAACATCATTCTTTGTTACCGATAATGGTGAATTGTACGCTTGCGGTATTGGTAACGGTGGTCAATTAGGTACTGGTGATGAGGATGATCGTAATGTACCAACACTAGTTAAAAGTAAAGCATTAAATGATCGTAGTGTAACTAAAGTGAGTGGTGGTGGTCAACATACTGTTATTATGGCTATTGATAACAATAATAACAACACCAATAACAATAAAGTGAATTCAGAAAATTGACAAACATTTTTCTAGGTAGTAGAGTATTTTTACTATTTATAATTTATCTAGAAAGGTAAATCGTTTTATTTTTAAGAGAATTTGTCTATAAGTGAATTCTTAATATTTAAAAATAATCATGCAATTAAAAGAATAATTTATGAGAAAATTAATATGACAGAAATTTTCTCAATCCATATATTTTTATATAGAAAGAAAAGTAAAATATTTGGCATTAAATTATTGAATAAATCATTTGGACACTTGTTTGATTCGAGAAATTATGTATTTGTTTGCGACTTTGTTATTAGTATTTGTTGTATTCTTACATGCTCAGAACTTCCTTTATATTCACATTGAATCTATTGAATTGAATAAACTGTTAAAAGAACGATCGAATTTGCAATTTACCCGATTCGAAATGATTGAAAAATCTAAGTAGTGGACAAGAAAGAAAAATGGGATTGAGGTATTTAAGTTTTCTACCAAATAAAGCGTTTTTCCAGAGGCTAAGAAACCATATTCTGACTTGGGAATTGTACTGCCAAACTGCATAATGGACTGAATTTTTACCATGCTTCATTGAACACGATAGATATTTTGTTGTTGTAAGATATTTAAATGAAATTTAATTTCTTTCAGTAATTTATTTTCAGTTTCATCACTTCCTTATACCGGGCGAGTCACCTAAAACTAAAATTCTTATGGCAACTCCCATTATTTGGCGAGCGATTCGAAAAATATTACAAGGATTTGTAGGGTGGTACCTGGAGATCATTTTAGCAGAGTCAGAACCTCGTAGCTCATTTGGAAGTTGATCAAAAAACGATCGTTTTGAACAAGGCTGCGATTTTTAAAACGCACGTAAAACGACTAAAAATGACTCGAAGACCCTCCCAACATTGATTTTTTTCATTTTACTCCATTGTATTCTAAAAATAATGCGAACTATCCCCATCTGTTGTAGAATAAAATGGACAAAAACGAAAAAAATAATGTTGGGAGGATCCTCGAGTCATTCTAAGTCGTTCTGCGTGTTTAGTTCGGTTTTGAAGATCGCAAAATCGTTAGAAACGAGTGTTTTTTGACCAATTTCCAAATGAGCTACGAGGTTATAATTTTGCTAAAATGTTTTCTAGGGACCCTCATATAAATCCTTGAAATATTTTTCGAATCGCTCGCCAAATAATGGTAGTTGCCATAGGAACTTTTCGCTTTTCGTTTAAGGTGACTCACCCGGTATTGAATATTTAACTAAATATTTCCTTATTTCATAGTTTTATTACATTTCAATTTACAGATAAATTTATTACAGCCTCTGGTGGTGCATCCACCATTTTTTACTCAAACGCCATTGATTTTATCAACAATTTTTTGAACAAATTTCATCAATTTTAATCTTTGAAGTATACAAGCGAGATTCAAGATTGATACATGGTGTAACTCTCAAAAGAACAAATTATCAACATTTATTCTTGACGAAGAACAAATGCTTATTTTCTAATGGCTTATCTAGAATCACAACTAGACACAATTATGGCAGAAATAATTAACATCTAGTTGATAGATTTAATAATAATTCTGTTCAATTTTCCGCAATATTCTCAATAATTTATATCTTTCAGCCACTTAATATATTATCTTGAGTGTTGTTCAAATATCCATATTATTAATTAATTTTACATTTTATTACATATTTCTGGATCTTGGCAATATTCTTATATGTTTTTTTACAATTAAAAATCCACTAGGAATGAATATAAGAACTTTAAATTATTACACTTGAATGTTCTTTACAAGCGGCGAAAAATCAATAATTCGACTCATGTGCAAAACTTCCACAATTCTGTTTTATCAAACATATGGTGATATGGTTCAGAAATGACAACCAGTGTTAGTATTTTAGATGTGTTTCTCAATAAACGATCACACAAACCAACAATAATATAGAATTTAGTTTTTTTTCTACAAATCGAAAGTATAACTCATTTAACGTTTAAAATAATAATTAATTAGTTTTTTTTATAGTATTAGATACAAATGTTGAAGATGACAACATATCCTGGTATGAGTTTAGGTGGTGAAGTACGTGAAAGTATCTCATTAGATGAAGACGATCTAAGTGATGTTGAAGATGAAGTGTTTATACGTGACGGCAAAAATAGCTATAAGGTAACATTATTATCATTATAAAAAGTTGCTATTGCCTACGGCTTTGCTCGCGTAGAAGAAGATTGTAAATTCGTTAAATTACGTTAGTTTAGGACTTCTTTGTATGCCACGTGTTTCAGCGTTTTTGAAAATTCTACTCTCAAGTAGGCGAAATGGGAAACGAATGTTTGTATGGAACCTCTGTTATTTAAATATGCGTGTATTAATCTCTAAACAAAACCCTAAATATGTAATTCACGTTAATTACTTCGTAAATAATTCAGCTTGAGAAAAAAATCTTTCTTTCACCCTCTCAGAGACTGAATTCTTAAAAACGCTGAAACTATTAATGCTTTGTAATTATTCACGTGTTCAGTGTCTTCTATTCCAAAACCTAAATGACAATATTTCTTGTTTTTAACTTAAAATATGACAGAACTCCCATATGAACCTTCATTCCCTATTTCGCCCTCTTAAGGATGGAATTTTAAAAAACGCTGGGATACATTTTTTTAATTTTTGATCAAAAGCATAAAAATAAAGTTTCCTGCTTCTAACTTCAAAAATGACGAATTTCCATACAAACTTTGATCCCCTATAGGGGTAAAATTTTCAAAAATGCTAAAACGATTACTTATTGTTTCATAATCAAAAGCCCAAGTATAGTAATAACGTTTCATGCTTTTAACTTCAATTAACTTCAAAAATCATCCCCATTTCATCCCCTCAATGGTGGAATTCTCAAAAACGATAGATCACGTGTTTAATGTTTTCTATTCCAAAACCTAGATAATAATTCTTGTTTTTCACTTCAAAAATTCCAATAAGAACATTCATTTATTCCGTATTTCACCCCATTAAGGGTGGTATTTTTTTAAAAACATTGAAACACGTATTTATTTCTGATCATGAGGATAAAATTAAAGTGTCATGGTTCTAGCTTCAAAAATGACGGATTTACATACATTCTCTATTCTCTATTTCGCCCCCTTAAACACATATTAATATTTCATCATTACAGCTGGCCGAAGAATTGAATGTTAAGCGACCGTTAATGCCGCCAAGACGAAAATTGGGCAAACCTGATATTACTAGTCGATTGAAAACACGACCATCCTGTCGGGCATTCTGTAAACCATGCTGTTATATTTTCGTTGGTTTAAGTGTTCTAATCGGTATCGAAAAATTCTGTTTTTTTATCAATATGAATAATTAAGGATTTGTTTCAGGGTTAATTGTATTGGTGGTGGTTTTGGTGTCAATTTTCCCGTTACCCTTGGACAAATTCCGTAATTGGATCATCAACAAATCGACAACAAAATCCATCTCTGATCAGATAAAATTATTACCTTGTAGCAATTTAAAAATAACCGATATATGGTCTGTTAATTTACCATTATTAACGACTGATTCACCTGTACGGATATTAGACATAAATCAAGATAGTATTGATGATGTTATTTTTGGTTTTGGAACAGGTGATAATTATAATATCCTACCATCGAATCTATTTTGTTCAATATTTTTGGGTGTACCGTCACCATGTCAAGGTGGTGTTATTGCATTGAACGGTATTAATGGTCAAATAGAATGGCGTTATTGGACAAATGATACAATCTTCAATTTACATTGTAACGAAGACCTGAACGGTGATAATTTACAAGATTGTTTAGCTGTTGGTGTTGCTGGCACTATCACAGCTATAAATACAAAAAATGGTACGATTTTATGGCAGAATAACAACCATAAAATGGATGTATTCGTAGCGAATTTTATCCCAGACCAAAATAACGACAGTATAGCCGATATATTATCGTCACATACAAATTTACAAGGTTAATATCAATATTATTCATATAAAATTCGCAATTAACATTTATTATCTTTTTGTAGAAAATGAAGGACATTTGGTATTAATATGTGGTAGGACTGGCAAAGAATTACAAAGGATACGATTACCAAATCAAGCAAAAACGTTTTATATGCCGCAACTTTTTAGTAATAATAATAATACTATGGTATTATTCGGAACAGGAAGTCCGGTTTCGCCCGGAAGTTTAAATGTTGCACTATTAGACGCTATTGTAAAGGGAAATTTGGTAAAAATCCAACTAGTAAACATATAAACATGTTAATTTTTGCTATTTTTATAGACAAATCAACCAATCTATGTGGATCATTTTAAGGGTGTTTTTACACAATCAATTCTAGTCGATATAACTGGTGATCAAATTAATGATATCATTACAGCAATGTATAATTCAACAATTGTTGCTATTGATGGTAAAATTTTTAAACAAATATGGAATTTTACAGTAGCGAATAGTGAAACAAATATTGTACCAATACCTGGTTACTTCAATTATGATAATATCACTGACTTCCTTATTATTTATCAAAAATACGATAATATATTGAAATATAATTATTCGAATACGTTTATAATTGATGGTAAAACTGGTAAATCGATATATGAGAATCCAATTCCTGGTAGTGTTTTAACACAAATGGGTGGTTTAACATTATCGATGGAAAGTTACGGTTATGATATGTTTGTATTTTGGACGGCAGAATGTGAAAATGTTGAAATTTTAAAAAATAACCAAATCGTAGCTAAAGGTAACAAATTTGTTTGAAATACAGTCGAAGCTCTATATAGTGACGCGTAAAAATGCAGTGGAAAATTTCGCTGTATAGAGCTTTTCACTATACAGGCTGTCTCGTTTCCTGCTAAGGGGCAGATAGGTGATGAAATTCTAAAACGAGAAGTCCTATATCATTTTGTTATCTGACGCACAGGTAATTAGTAATCAATTAAACTAAGTAGCCTGCTAACTGGTCCGCTTCTCATGCTCCACTATCAAGACTCGTTTCTTCGCTCTTTTTATCGCTATAGCGACTACCTGATTGGCTACATGATTTAATTAATAACTAATTACCTGTGCGTCAGATGACAAAATGATACAGGACTTTTCGTCTTAAAATTTTATCACCTATCTGTCCCTTAGGCAGATGAAATACGTCACTTATAAGACACCCTGTATAGTTCGTACGAAAAAAATGTTCTAAACTATTGATCTTACTGAAATAGAGATCAGAAACGTTGTCTTCGAATTCTAATGCAGTTTTTAAAGTTTTTAGAGCATTTAACACCTCAAATTCTGTTGGTTTTGTTGGCTCTTCATCTATTTCTTACAGTTCATTAGACGTTTTCAACAATTTCTTCATCCGTTGAATTTGATTATCGACATTTATGTAAACGCTAATTGTTAAATCAGTTTCAGAGTAGATGAAACAATTGTATCTTTATCTTCCTAATTTGCGTCGCTACCGTTCATAAATCCAGCTTTTTTTAAAACAATTCGCTATAGTCTCATTTCTTATATCTTGATCCCACACGTATTTTATTTCTCTAATGCAAATCTTTAAATCGATTAATTTGTCTAGTGATTCGTGATTTTCTATTGCTCTAATGACATTCTTTACAACTCGTTTCCTGTAATGAATTTTAAATTTTTTAATAACACCTTGATCCATGGGCTGCAATTTTGATGTTGTGTTTGGCGGCAAAAATACAAGTTTTACATTTGTAAATTTTAAATCTTGCGAATGGGCTGAACTACCATCGCAATTTTTCTCTTCTGTTATTTCATTTCATTATTAAATGCCGTTAGCCAACTTTCGAAAATTTCACGGGTCACCCAGGCCTTCTTGTTGAAAGCATAATCTATTCCTAAGGATTTCAACCCTTTAAGATATTTTCGATTTTTAAACTTGCCAATTAAAAGAGGCCTCATCTTTTTATTAGCACCAAGCATGATAGTCACTCTTTCCTTGCTTGTTTTTAAACGAAAAGCATTATCGTTTTTGAATATTAAAATTCTGTTTGGCAAACACTTAAAAATAGACCTGTTTCGTCAGCGTTAAAAACGTCCTTTGGTCGATATTAACACAGTTTCACGTCATAGGTATATCACAGTCATTGTCATTTACACTTGCATTTTCACCGGACTGAATTTTTTGCACAATATCATGACGACTTTTCCATGATTGCAACCATGCATCGCTGGCTTGAAAATCCGTTTTCTTCAGTTCTTTTGCATATTACATTGCTTTTTTTTAAATCGTTGTTCCGGAAAGAGGAATTTTGTGGTCTAGATTCACTTTAAACCATTTTAAAACAGCCTCGTTAACATCACTGTAAACACTTTCTCGTGTTCTTTTGCGACTATTACAGCTACCAAAACAAACAAAGTCGTTGTTTTTCTTTGAAAGAGATTCTCGACTTTTCACAGTCAAAGAAACACTACTAGGCGCGATTCCAAATTTGGACGCTATTTTTTGAGGCCTTTATCGTCAACTTTCAGGACTTGCATTTTGTCGGATAAAGTTAAACACTTGCGTTTCGATGACATGATTATTATTCGAATGTTTGTAAAAGACTGATATAGGAAGGATCATTTTTCCTTCATGATTTTTTCGAGAAAACCTGAATTTTTGGGAAAAACCCACAATTTCTCATACTAAAATGCAAAACAAACTTGTAATCCTAATTAATCCGATAACAGGAAGTAAGAACAAAAGCGAGACTACCTGGCAAACTGGTCCTAATGTGGGCGAAATTTAGGATAATTGTAAAAATTTCACTATAGAGAGCGTCAACTTCACTATACATATACAGATAATTTTTACATTAGACTAAATGGTACTCAAAAACTTCACAGGGAGCTTTTCACTATACAGAGCTTCACTTATATAAAGCTTCGACTGTATTGAAGCAATAATAATTGTATGATTCTAGGTGATGGTTGTCGGCAATTTAACGCAACAAATATTGTAAAGCTGAACGCTTTGAATCAATGCGATCAACCGCCGGGCTTCGAAATTTATTCATCTGGTAAGTTATGCGTTACAGAGAAGCCTTCTTTTATTGAGTACCAAGATTTTAATCGAATTCTTATAAGAAATCGAAGCTATAGAAGAAGGCTTTTTTATCATTTCAACAACACCGAACTTATTGCATTTGTAGTAAACAGAACAAACGAATTCACCAATACTAAAATACCGATGAAACAGATCAAGGAGTATATCGTAAAGCATTACGTTGTACCAGAGCAAGGACAAGCTGAAATTGATGAAACTTACGGTGATAATTCCCAGAAAGTACACATTCATAAATATGGCAGTTCGAATTTCCGACATAAAGATAATCAACAAGGAATCGTTAAAGATTATATGAACAATAATGAGAATTCGGCGAGAATTAATGAAGAAGTATATCTGAATTCGATTAGCTTTAGTTAGGGTAAATTTTTACGTTTTTTTTTCGCAGCTCGATCCCAAATATCTACCCAATTACGATTGGTCAAATTCACCACAAAATCTAGATAATGCTCTACCTGGCGATATTGATAACGAATTTAATAATTACGAGGATGGTGATAATAGTAATTTATTTAATCGGAAATTATTTGATGAAATTAATGGAAAAAATACAAGGGATCCTCGAAGTAAAATCGAAACGAATCAGTTTATTAACGATGATGATTCGGTAGAAGAAACTCCAGGAACAATAACGTCATCACCACCACCAACAACAACAACAAAATTTGGAATTTATGATTATCAGAATGTTAAAATGGCACGTAATCGTTTGTTGCATGATTTGAATAATAGACCAAATGAAATTCTATTGGATACGTTTTTGAAAAATCGTGAAAACCAATTACGAAAATCACGATTTGAACAACGCGATATCAATTCACATATAGATCACATAAAAGAGAAAGAAGAGATTAAAAGAATGTTGGAAGAGGAGAAACAGCGCGTATTAAATACATCATTTACACTATGGGATTTGGAATCTGAAAACGAGCTACAGGATCGCCAGAAGGATAATTGGCGTAGTAAACGTGAGATTAATTCAACGTTATTAGGAATACGAAAAATCACATCAGTTGGTAAAATAGTTGCGGTATAAATCGATTAAATCACTGAGAATTTAATAAAATTTCAGGTGCTCTACTGAAGCCGTTCAATCAAACCAACAATTCAATCGATATCGTATTCGTAACGTATTGGCAACCGCCTAGATTGGCTCGTGATGAATTCTCAGAAATGCAAATTGCCGATTGTGTTGAAGAGAAATTGTCGAATTTTGCTAAAGGTAAGTTGTAAAAACTCCATTTCCACATCAATCATTTTTTTGTTTTTAGATAAAGATTCGTACAGTAAAACAACAGAAATGGAACAGAAATCGTTGTTCGCTCATGAATGTTTAAACGAACAAAACAATTTACATAATGAATATCCGTATTTAAACGATTTGTATCAATTAAGTTTAGGTCAAATGATTGTCTATCGTTTACGGATCGAATGTGAATGTAATGCATTAAATAATCACGAAAGATGCGCCAAATTCCTACCGTACGAACAACAAAGCTGGAGTAGTTATTTGGGCCGGTACGGTGATGGTGTCTTTTTTACCAGAAATTAATTTCCTTCATACATGATTAAATGACAATCTATAATTTCTCCTAATTATACGACGTATTGTACAAAATCAGCTATGATTCGCGTCGAATAATGGCTGGACGAATCATAAATTGTGACGCATTTGCTCGTTTTTCTTCCGTTTATCCAACTTTATTTTCCAGTGTAGATTGTTTCAATCCAGTCTACAAATGTAAACTATGTGATGAAATTATAGGAAATATTTACAATTTTTATAAATATACCGCCCTGTTGCTCTAAAAGTAGACGAATCAGGTGAAACTCTTATAAGCTGACAGGCGATTCCAAAAGTATTTCAAGGATTTATAGGAGGGTCGCTAGATTACATTTTATCAAAATTTGAACCTTGTAGCTCTTTTGGAAGTCGCGATTTTCAAAAATCAGACTTGGAATGACTCGAGGATTCTCCTAAAAGGGGCAGTTACACGGCCCGTGGTTCGGGAGAGTTGGTCTCGAAAACTACGAACCACGGACCGCGTAACAGCCGGTTCGGCTTGATCCGTAGTTCGACGGAACTAGTCTGGGCTTCCCATCGATTGTCAGTAAAATGTTGCGGTCTGGTCTGGTTGGTGATGGTTCAGGTTAGTTCATAGTGGTCTGGGTTGGTTCGTGAGGATATTTTCAATTACTTTACAATTAAAGACTTAATAATAATCTCTGTCTGTTGAATTATTATCTTTTCTTTTTACAATTAAATGAGTAAAAGTTCTCTCTATTCCCATAAAAATTATAAAATTATAGATGATTAGTTCAAATTTCAAATTTTTTTTATCTTGTTAAGCTTTTTAATATTATTGAAATATTTTGATCTAAAGATTTTTATAGGAATAGTCTAAGAATTATATTCAATTTATCGTTTGTTGTGAAGGAGAATATTCACATATCTAATTATTCACATTTTATTCTCAATTTGTAGCTCGTTGATTAAATCAGATATAACTAGAGAAAAAAATTGTGTGTGTAACGGCCTTGAAAGTTCCCGATAATATTGGCGAACCTACAGACCACGAAACAACACGGACCGCGTTGACACACTGATTGAAATGGCGAACCACTACGAAACTCAGACCAGCTCCGTAGTTCGGCGAACCACGGACCGTGTAATTGCACTTCAACATTAATTTTTTTCGTTCATTTTTTTAGAATGCAATGAAGAAAAATGAAAAAATCAATATCCGAGTCACTCATTTGTTTTGCGTATGTCCCGTTTTTAAAAATTGCAACATCGTCACAAACGAACATTTTTTGACCAATTTACATATGAGCTACAAAGTTCTAATTATGCTAAAATGATCTCTAGACACCCTCCTATAAATTCTTGAAATATTTTTCGAATCAACCATCAACTGATGGGAGTTTCACATGAATGATTTACTTTTAGAACAACAGTTCGGTATAAAGGAGCAACAAATGGAAGTTTTTACAATTAGTTAAGGAATCTTTATAATTTGTATCAGGTTAATTATCATAAAAATATTAAGATGCTAAATATAATAACACGCTTGAATAAATTCACATCACTAAATGAGAAATACGAGCTTCCGTTTAAATTCAGTTTTTCTACTCTAAATAAAACATATATTTTTCTTAAACGATTTGATAGAATTTTGAAATTCGAACAAACTTCACATTTTTTGGGTACAATTTATGGAAGTGTGACTAGTGTATTTGTTGATATAGGCGAAGAAATTTATAATTTTAAGTACTGTACGTTTCGTTAATCAATAAACAGTTCTGTTTTTCTTTCTATTTACAGCGACTGTAATGATTACCGTCCCCAAAAATATCAATCGAGAATTACAATTTGGCCTTAACACGGAAAAATCAAATAAAAATTATGTTAAGACCGTCCTTAGACATGTTTTCCAAAGTGATAAGTAAACATTAATTCTGTATTGTATTCAAAATTCCGACAATAACCCATCTATATATTTCTCAATTTTCGATGATCTACAATCAAACAAAGATGATTCGTCTAGTGTATTTCCATTTATTCGTATCAGTGTTTATAATTCACCAATTGATTAACAATACTAACAGTGCTAGAATCTTGGGTATAGTTCCAACACCATCCTACAGCCACCAAATTCCCTTCCAACCACTATGGGCGGAATTATCGCGACGTGGCCATCAAGTTGTTACAATCACAACGAACCCAATCAATGATCCAACATTAACAAATCTCACCGAAATCGATGTTGGTTTTTCTTATTCGTTATCACTAAATGAACGTTTTAGCCAACAAGTACAAAAAGGCGAGCTTAGTCCGATCAAGTTTGTTGAATTATTCAGGAAATCAATCATGGATATAACAGTGGAACAATTAAAACAACCCAAATTACAAGATTTGATCAATAATGAAGATGAACATTTCGATGTTGTATTAGTTGAAATATGGTTTCCCGTGATGTTTGCGTTCAGTGAACGATTCAGTTGTCCATTAATTGGAATTACATCGTTGGATGCAACATCTACAGTACATCGGATTATGGGCAATCCGACACATCCGGTTTTATTCCCGGAATTCACATTACCATTCTACGGTGAGTTGAGCTTTAAAGAACGCCTAATCAGCACTGCATATCAGTTAATTATGGATTATTATAAGGCGGCTAAAGTAGATGTACTGGATCAAAAAATCATTGAAACATTTTTCGTAAACAATACAAAACATAAGACTGAATTGGAGAAGAGTATGAGTCTGTTGTTTACCAATACTAACCCGATTTTGCATGGAAATAGGCCATTGGCACCGAATACTATAGCATTTGGTGGCGGTATTCAAATGAAATCCCAACAAGAACTACCTGAAGAAATCACAGAGTTCCTCAATAACGCCACTAACGGTGCTATCTATTTCAGTTTAGGCACAAATATAAAAGCTAAATACCTTGATGTGGGTCTTATCAAAATCTTTACAGACACATTTAGAGATTTACCATACAAAATTTTATGGAAATTTGATTTTGACCATATAGAAAACCGACCAGATAATGTTAAAATAGTTAAATGGGTACCGCAGCAGGACGTTTTAAGTAAGCCTTAAATATTCAACACGTTACGATATGAAGTTTGGTTTACAGGACATCCAAATGTACGATTATTCATTACACAGGGTGGCTTACAATCGATAGAAGAATCAATGTTTAATTTGATACCAATGGTGGGTATACCATTTTTTGTCGATCAAATAACAAACGTTCGCCGACTGGTACACAAAAATATGGGCATCTATATTGATTATAGAACAGTAACAGTGCAAGATTTGAAAGATTCTATTAATGAAGTCATCAATAATAGAAAGTTGGTAACTATATAAAATTTTGTCTTTTCGGAATTATTATTATTATCCTGCTAGGTATCGTAATTCGGTTCAAAAAATGGTACAACTGATAAAAGATCAACCAATGTCAGGCTTAGAAAAGACTGTCTGGTGGACAGAATATGTTATACGACATAGAGGTGCTGAACATTTCGCTAAGCCCGGACTGAATTTACCGCTTTATCAATATTTTTTGTTGGATATAATCGGGTTTTTTATAGCCATTATTATAACAGTAATTTTTATTTGTATTGTTATCATGAAATTGGTATTTAGAGGAATTAAAAGAGTTGCAATTAAACTTAAAAAAGAGTGATTTTGCAACAATTTCATAGCGTGTATTTTGTAAATTGTAAGCGAATAAAACACGTTTCTTGAATTAGTTTTGTCGCTTGGAAAAGCCTTGTCTATTGCATCTAACAATAAGTCAGCACCGAAACTATCTGAAAACAGATAATTTTGATTTCCCAATATGTCCTTGATTTTGTTCGGTGGCCTTTTCGATATAGATTTTTTAAGATTCTTGTCTTATTTTGTCACATATGGAACGGTATTATCAATTAAAAATTCAGACCGAGATTGATAAAACACTTCAATCATACAGAATACAATACGATAAGATATCGTATTGTTAGTATGTCAATGTCAGTTCAAGTCGAACAGTATGCAAATATTCAACGATTATTTAGGAAACGAATAATTAATTTCGAAAATCCTTATTTTGTCAAAGTTGTATAGAACGGTGAAAATTGAACAGGAAATCGGATAAAACCATGATACAGGATTGAAATTATAGAAACTTTTGTTTGTAAATTAATCTCTAGATATACAAAAAGAAAAGAAAATATAGCAGCACTATGAATTCAAAGAAAAATTAACAACAACAATTTTAAAAACAATAAATATTGAAAATAATTCAGTCGTTTTCGTTTCTTTTTTTAAAATCGAATTATTCAAATGACATGAGATTATTAGGTAGCGGTGTTTGGTCACCATTAGCTGCCAATTGTAAATATTTACACCAACGTTCTGCTAATCCTTTACTATTAACACGAAACTTATAAATATTACCACGACGGTGATCGACAATTTGAAATGTATCAGTTGATTGTACACCAGAATCACCTAAATTTATTTGACAACCAATCAATGATACTAATTTACACGGTTCTCGTTTGAAATCCGAACGTTGTTGTCTGAAATTTTTAATTAATTCATTAATTAACGTACTTTATAAGAGAACAATTATACCCTTTAAATGTTTTCGGTGAAAAATACACAAGAGAAGTGGTCCATATTTGCAACCAAAATCGTTGCCATGATGATACTGTCGGTTTACGTCCCTCTTTTAATACAGTCTTACGACGAACACAACCTTGCATTGTACAGATTTGATCCTCTGTGTTTAGGGAATCCTCTGCCAGTCTATTATTTTTGTTAAAAATATCCTTAACTCGTTATCAAAATAATAAAGACGAATATACCTTGAGAGTAATGTAATATTTTCAGCTGTACTATGTGATGCTTGTAATGGCAGATCAATTGTAGGTGTCGATAGTTCTTCATGGGTCATGTGTAAATTCCTCGATGAATCTTCCAGTTCTGAGTCATCTAATAGATGGAGATTTTTTGGAAATTCCTTCAAATTCTCTGTGTTGATTTGTTGTGATTTGTTGAAGATGCTGCATTTTTTTTAAAATTAAATATCATTAAATCATTGTATTTGTAGTTTTTCTTAGTTGTAAACATTACAATTAATGCAAATGAAATTTAATGATTAACATAAAATGATAAATAGCTTCTATTCCTTTGATATCTGTCTTATTTTATTTTTACACAATTATCGTGCGCGACATAAATATAAACTACTTTCACCATATCACTGTTTTATCATTCATGCATTTCTATTTTGTAATACAAGCAAGGTATGTCATACCATCAGTTTTGATATATTATCAATAACTTACCCCCAGGGTATTACCATTGATGGATACCCTGTTTTGTAGAAATTACGTGGTAGACTTGTACTACGAAATCTAAACAAAATTTTATTTGAACGTATCGATTACGATTCTATTTACAAGCCTTAATGGATGATTAATGTTAAATTATTAAAAAAAGTAAACTCTCCTTATTGAAAATTTCAATAAAGGCTTCGAACCGTTATTCTTTTGTTTAGGTTTTGTTCCGGTTTAATTAAAAAATACTACCGGTTAAACGTTCCCGCAAAAATAACAGGTTTTTTTTTGAGTTTAGGTTTAGTTCCAAAAAAACAATTTTCAAATTTAAGGTACCACCCCCTAAGAGATTTTTACAGGTTAACTATTTTAAATAACAAAAAACCCCCAACTTTTATTTTGTAATTTTCTATTACACTGAGCCACCGGGTCGGTTGAAAATATGTAATATTTTCAATAACTTAAGGAATTTTTGGATTTTCAAAAGCGATTTTCTCGGCCATTTCTGGGTATCTGGCCCAATGGCTTTGGGTAATTCTTATTCGAGGGGTCACCTTTGCCTTCTGCAAATTTCAAGCAAATCCGCGACCTGACTGCCGTAAGCTCCCCTTGTTAGAATGACTCGAGGGTCCTTAGAACATTGATTTTTTTTCCTGTTTTAAGTTAATAAAAAAAATAAAGAAAATTTTCCAACTTTTTCGATTTTCAAAAATCCATTTGCCCTCCGCTCCGAATAAGCTTTCAAATAAGCTGATATACGATTTTTTATTTTTAAAATTGTAGAAACTGTGTAATGCACTTTGGAATTTAGTGAAAATTTTCCAAAATGGAAAACTTCTTGGCATGCACCGTGAAACGCCCAATTCTACGCTAGTTACAGCGTTTGAATATCTCAAAAAAACAAGCTAGAAATCGATAATTAAAAATTTGCACTTTTTCAGTAATCGAATAGAGGCCGGTCTCCAGCTTCCCCTTAAATAGTATGCTTGAACCGAAAAAAACGGTTTTTGTTTTCGGTTCAGCTCCGGATTTCGTTCTGGCCTAAATGTCGTTTTTTTTTTCGGTTTTCGATTCAGTTCCGGTTCGAAACCCTGTTTTATAATATTTCATTCAATTTAATTCTTACTTTGATCCTAAGCTGCGACATTTCCGATGACCAGGTATGAATTTATTTCCGGATGTGACAGCATGTAAACGTAATGATCCACTTGAAGCTTTAGCTGGTGATAGATTCAATGATGCAATAGCGGCAGCATCTACAACGACTGATTCTTTCGAACTACAACTCGATGAACTAGGTACAGGCGATGGTGGTTCTAATTTTAACGATAATCTGAAATTTGTTTCATTCAATTTAGTGTAAATCTCTAATTTGAACAATTTAAACATACTTATATTGATCATCTTCTACGAATTTTTGTAATTCTTCAATATAACGTATCGAATTTAAATAATCTTGTATATGTGGTATAATTGTAAGATTGGAATAATCTGATAATTGATAATTTGATATAATCCTCAAGATATTATTCATTTTTAATGTTCTCTGTTGTGATTCTAAACCACCAGAATACGGATGTGCCATATCAATATAAACTAAATCAGTTAAATATAAACCTAAATATGGTATACATGGTAATTTAAGACTCTCAATATGAGATCGTAAATTTGACCAATTCTCATTATCCGAAAAGACTTCAGCTAATTTATCAAATGTTTGTTTATCTTTTTTCGATAAACAAGTCCACGTTTTTGTTAAACGATAAATTGAGGCACTTTGTAATGCTGAGATTATTGCAAATAATGAATGTAAATTATTTAATTCATATAATTTCTTTGCAATACGTATAAAAAATGCCATAATTTCAGATCGTTGTTTTGGTGTTGTACTATTTAAAATCTCTTGAACTGTCCAAAAACTCACCTAAATGACAATAATATAGTTACGTAACAGTATTGTAAAAATAAAACGAAATAAATTACATGATTGAAACGTCTAGTAAAGGCCACAATATTTGGCGCCATTACAAGTTTATTTTTTTTATTCCATGCACAACTTGTCAATTCATCCGGTTGTATATTAAGGAAAACGGGCAAATCAAGTAATGTTAATTGACTGGCAAAATCATCTGGTGATATCCTAAGAATATCGAGAACACCACAATTGTAATTTTTCATACGATTCTGTGATGATGTGTTACATGGCAAACTTTGTGTACGTACACTTACAGGTACTGAATTAAAAGAACTACTACAAAAAAGCATAATTGTTATAAATTCCAAATTACTCGTAGTACAATAGAAAAATTACCCGTAATTATAATAGGAGAATTGTACTGAAAGTGGGGGTGGAGGTCCAGGTCCATTGGATATGACAGGAGTTGAGATTTTTCTAATTCGAAATTTATCAACATTTTGTTGTTGGGATTGTTGTAATGTTGATGTAGATGTTGAATGATGGATTGCTTCATTATCGTTGTTTATTGTTTTATTATAATTGTCATGTTTACAACTCTATAATTTCATTATTTTATTTAGATTCATTGTTTGAAAAGAAACTACAAAAGAAGATTATACCTCAGTTATTTTTAATGTGGCAAGACTATCACTAGAAATATCTCTAGGTATCTCTGAATATCGTAGCATTTTCATGTCATGGCTTTTCCTGAAACAATTTACAAATATATAATTAACGATTTTTATAAATAAATTAAAAAAAAAATAGGTTAATCAATTCGAATATATGGAGGTTTCTCTTGAATTAAAAAAAATTTCATCATTTCCACTTGTTGTTTATTTGACAATTTCTAACGAAAGTCTATAGTGTAACATCTGTAAATGATGAAAAACTGGCTACAATTTTGAAGAAATTAAGATTTAATAATTGACCCACAAACACAGAAACAGGATGGAGATTTTCGTGCAAACACTCGTATTATTATTCTAATTGTAAGACTTCAAACCAATTATTCAATTGTATCATCTTACCAATGAACGTAATCACCAATTCTACCCATAATTTAGGAAAAATTTCCACATAAATTACCATAAGAATATCACGTTCTGGATTAATAAAGAAAACAACACAATAGTTATTTTTACTATGTTATTGCAAAATAATAGAGGAAGCCAACAATAGAACAAGAACTCCACTATCTATGAACACAACTAATAACAATAACAGCAACAACAAAACAATAACAAAACAGAACGACGCCGTAGCCGTCTCTTTATGTATTACCGCCTCCTTGAACTCTCTTTTGAACGTCACATGCGATCGACGTCGATTAGAAATAAACTTTGATAGTGGACTAGATTATTATTTATACGTTTCATGAATTCAATTTGATGTAAAAAAAAGCAACCAACAAACGAAGAGAGAAGGAGATTCATTTAAATTTCAAAATATAAAACAATCAGACTATCAAGGTAGAATTGATTTAATATTGAAATTATTAAATCAGCGTCAATTTTAGGCGTCTATTATAAAAAATTATCTTGTTGTTAATCGCCTATTATTATTGAGTATAATTCACAATTTTTTTTATCTCTCTATTGTTTAGAAATAACAAAATTTACAACCTTCTTCCCTATGATAAATCATATTTATTGATTTACAACAAAACATTGGGTAATTATGTTAAGTAAATAAAATTATAAATATTTTCAATATAATTTTCTTCGATTGGAATTTTTACCGATAGGCTTTAATTGAAGCGTAGCAACTTCTTTATTTAGATAATTAACGATAAAAACTACTTTCTGTTTAGAAATTAGTCGTTAATTTGTAAACATTAAGAATTTTTCATTGCTATAGATAGTAGATAGTGTAATAAAAATTTTCTATAATTTCACTATAATTAAGCTTACTGCATCAACTTAGGATGATGATAAAAATTCGTACTTGTTTTGAAACGTGAGATTTACTACATCAAGTCAGCTTTTTTTCTGCATATTTTAACAATATATGAATTTATATTCAGACATAAATGAGATAAGCTTATAAGTGTAATTGCTACAGTTTTAGAACATTTACGAACCAATAACGTTGATAATGTGCAGTAAAAATTTTATTGTATAGACCTAATTTTTAGGAAATACGTATAAGACGCATTTTTGCAACTATAAAAATGAAATACAGCCTTTTTCACGTAAATGCGGTCGATGACAGTAAATTCTCTTTAATTTATTAACAGAATTAAATAACCAAAAACACTTAGGCCAAGCTTTGAGATGAAAAAATAATAATAAATATTTAATTAAAGATTGCTACTTTTAAAAAAATTCAGAGTCAAATTAATACAAAAATAATATTGTCCTTTTAAAAATTAATTTTCCTTTACAAGAAAAATAATCAAAAATGTGTGGAAGGAGTAACAAAACTGCTTTAAGAATCTAGGTGAGGGAATCCCTTTCACTAGGAGCCGTCGTAAATTTAAAAAGCAAAAAAAGATGTAATAAAATTGAAGAGCTACCCAATTTTGTCAATTCGGTACACAGAAGATCTGTTTCTATTATTCAATTCTTTCTCTTTCTCTGTTTTGTTTACTTTTTTCTTCAACTTGTGTTATTCTTCGGAAATTGACCATAAATTGCAATGATAATTTGTATTTTAACCAATTGCTATTTAGCAATTATTTAGTTAGTGGTTTTTTGGATTAGTACCATAACTAATTTAGAGATTAATTCTTCATTTACAAGAGTTGGAAGTGTATTCTACATTATTTAATATACAAATGAAAAAATATTTGAAGAAGTTCACTACTGAAGTCCAAATCTAATAATAAGTTTGCAAAAAAAGTTCTAGATACGGAAAATTCTTTAGCCAATTGATGAGGAATTAAAATAGCTATTTAGACAATTTAGACAATAGCTATGTAGTTTGATACCGTGTATTATGTCATCTAGATTATCATTAATTGTTTTTTGCCATACAGTAAGATGAAATGAAACAGTGTTAATAAAAGAGAAACACGAATATAGAAATTTTAACAAAATCATACTAATTATTAGAAAACAAATGCCAGATTTGCCTGCATATAGGTATGTAGGTCATCATGAAAACTATAAAGCACTACATAAACCATAAATGTTTAAGCGTTTTCAATTATTAATTACAATTAGAAATCATTGTGGCTCTTCTTTTACAAGAAACGGACGGATATTTCACATTATTTATTATACAAATTTAATAAAAAAAATCTAATAAAGTTCACTATTGGACTCAAATTTAAGTTTGTGAAGAGGAGTCTCAGTTGCTAGAAATTCAAGATACGATTAAGACTTTCATTCCGGAATAATAACAATTTCGACGAAATAGAAAATCAAAGTTATACGTATACAGGGTGTCGAATCTAAGTGTTGTTGATTCTTATAAAACTCCTATTAGTTGGCAAGCGATTCGAAAAATATTTTAAAGATTTGTAGGGAGGTCTTTGGAGATCATATTAACAAAATTGGACCCTAGTAGCTCATTTGGAAGTTGGTCGAAAAACTATCGTTTGGAACAATGTCGCGATTTTCAAAGATGAGCTAAGCAAGTAGAACGATTAAGAATGACTCCAAAACCGTTTCAACATTGATTTCTTCCTTTTACTCTATTGCATTTTACAAAAAACACGAAACTTTTGGAGGAAAACGATAAAAATCAATGTTGGAAGGATCTTTGAATCACTCTGTTATTTTTAAGTGTGTAGCAAGTTTTTGAAAATCGTGACCTAGTCAGAAACGAGCGGTTTCTGACCAAATTACAAATGACCTACGATGTGTTCAGCTCTCCAGAGACTCCTCTAAAATACTTAAAATATTTTCCGAATCACACCCTGTATAAATGCAAAAGTTTTTTTTTAAATTAACTATAGAAGAGCCCAATGGAGTTTAGACAATCAACAATTTAACCTGTAATGAATATTTAAATATTAGCAAATTTGTTTTACTATTTATTTGTATAAAATAAACACCTGGCAATGACACTAACATTGAAATTTTCAAATCAAAATAAACCGCAATTACACAACAAATAGAAATAAATCGAAACGGTAATCATCATCTTCATTCATAAATATTATTGCAAAACTAATAATTAACTATAAAATCCAGTTATTAATTTATTAATAATGTATACATACATTAAACGATAAGTAGTATAAATTCACAGTTATTGACCGTAAATAATTGTTAAGTGTATCTATCTTTCTCTAAATACAGTATTCTGGACTTGAAGAAGAAAATTCGACTGTAGAATTTAGTCGAACTTTACTGTATTTACAGTTGTTATTAAATAATTACTAACCCTAATAAAATAAATGGTTGACTGCATTTCCGTTTTAGTTTGTAATACTTTATTTCCGTTTTTGTTGAAGGAAAAAAAATATACCTATATTGCGTGTATATTTTAGGAATATAAATTTAAAATATCAGTTGTTGTCGATTTCCTGTTTGTCCATTTTTATGTTTTTGTATAGGCATTGTATTTTGTAATTACATTATCTCTTTATTATTATTTTCATTATAACGTAAACAAAAATCGACCTTAGTCTAATTAATGTTACATTATAAATGTATAATAGAAAATAACATTATTACTTAATAAAAAAGAAATTGTATTTTTAACGTCAAGGTTGAAACTTATGCAATTGTGTTACATATAAAGAATAATTGAAAATATTGATTCATTTTCGATTTGTTAAAAATAGTATTTCCCAAAACCAGTATATAGTTAACTCTTAACTTTAAGAGAGTAATAAACCAATTGAATTTCGTGAGTAACCACAATTTTACAATGCTGTGGGTCAAAACAGGTAGTAGACCATTTTGTTCAAAAACGTTTACGGTCAACATCTTGAGTTGCAGGTGCTAAAATAAACAGAAATTTTTAAACTACCATGCCTTCATGTCGCTATTCCAGGTGGTCTTTGTTGGCAAAATTTTATTACTCTCCTAAAGTGGTGAGTCAACTATACACCAGGTGACTAATATATCGTTTGTAGGCTATACTTTCGAGAAAAAAAATCATTATCACAATCGAATCATTCGATACATAGCTGCAGAAAGTGGAAAATTTTTAGGTAGAAATAACCTTTCAGGCTAAATTAAGCAAGAAAATTCTGATCAATTTATTAATAGTTTTATTTTTAAATATGCTGTTTCTATGGTGGTAAATTTCTATTTCAATTCTCTCCTTTTTGATGGAGTATCAAACATGAATGGTCAAGATTCTATTATTCTTTATTTGATCGACAAGAAGATCAAAGTTCCAAATTCAGTATGTTTATTTCAAATTTACACTATCAGTTATTGTATTAATGACTTTTAAGAAAATAAAGTGTTACGAGTTTGCGCCAGGTGCAAAAAATGTTAGTTGCGGTGCTGTAATATTGACCCGTAGTTTGGAACGATCATACAGGACTTTTCATGTAAATAAGGTGTTAGCAATAATTTCGCTATAACTCTTTCATTTATTTATTGAATAAAATAATTGTTATAAGAATTTGAGGCAGAATACAGAGGCTATGTAATGGATGTGAAAATACCCTACTACGATCTTTGGGAATACGAGAAATTGATAATTTTGGAAATTCTGTAATATTGAATGAAAAATTACTTTTGAAACTTCAATCAACTAATAATAAGGATAAAAATAATACTTTCCTTTTGAAAAATCAATTTCCTTTAACAAAAAGGAAATTCAAAAATTTAAAATTATGGACACTGAAAAACTTCAACGAATGGCGTTAAAAAATGAGGGCCAAGGATTGGTAGTAATAAATTTATAAAGCACTTGTCAATTCGACACACTAGACTATAACAAAGGCAACTTCTTTCAATTTTTATTGCATTTTTTAAGTTTGTGATTCCGTATAGGAAGCTTTTACATTTTTTTTCGCAAAAGGAAATTCATTTTCTAAAAAGTATATATTATTTTTTTATTTAACTGACTAGTAATTTTAAATTAAATTTTCCAAAAATTGATGTCAATTTCACCTCTAATACAGGGTGTAAATATGGTCGATT
>JAZBGW010000462.1:4203-25374 GCA_037464815.1 Mylabris variabilis | reverse complement strand
CCCTATAACTCCCGCCCCAATTAATATTTTACTGTGTAACAAAGATCGTTCTTCATCATTTTTTATTCTAAAAATAATGCCATTTGTCCAATTTGATTACTCCAAATGCAGGTATGTGTACTTGAAATGTACCCCCCCCTTAAACCCAAACTTTGAGCAATAATTTCACCCTCTAAATATGTTTTTCCGCTGATAAAAAACATGCATCCCTTAGATTTTAACAGAGAACAACATATCTAAATTTCATGAAAATCGGAGAGGGACACCTGAAAAACTTTGCTTTATTGGTTACCGTTGCGAAGAAATGACTCCATCAACAATTTATTTTTGACTCATCCGGTATAATATAATTTAAATTTTGAAAAATAATACTCGAAGTTAAGATTCATCCCCTAATGTACATAGCCTCTATAAGCTGTTGATATAGGGTAAGTATTTTAAATGTAGAACAATCCTCGAACAGGTGAACTTGTATTTTTTAATTTTTTATTGGCGAAGAATTTTGATATTGATATATGTTTACCATGAGGTTGAAAATCTCAAAAAATCTTTAAAAATGGCATATCATCGTCTACAACTTTCACCCCCAACAAGGGATGAAAACGCAATTTTCATTTTTTGATAGCCCTAGTGAGTCTCTATCACTTAGTTCTTGAACCACTAAAATATTCAGCCGTTCCAGAGATCTTTGGAAAAAACTAATTTTACAACCCCCAATAACGGCCTACTGGATGAAAAAAGAACTGTAGGTTCAAAACATTTCAAAACATTACCATAGCCTAATATTTGACTAAACTTCACCAACTTTATACCAAGTTTTAATAAAATCTGGTTTGTAGTTTTTGAAAAAAAGGGAAAAAGCATTAAAAAACATAATTTTGATCTTTTATCTCGGAAACTTTATATCAGATTTTGTTTAAGCGCTTTTATCACATCTAATGAAGCTTCTTTATTTTCTTGGCTGACTTTGAACCTATAGTTTTCACAAAAAAAAAGAGAAAAGACGAAACAATAAATGTTAATATACGCTAGAAACCAAGGGTAATTAACACATTTTAAAATTATAATTCAAGAATTCCGCCATATTTCTCAATAAGTAAATAAAGTAATCTGTAAATATGGATAAGAAATATATATGTAAAAGACGTTGAGGAGCAAGCGCCATCCAACGTTTGAAAAACGTAATAACAGCAGGTCTCTCATAAAGCAGTTAGATTAGAATGAACTACCTATATACCAAAAATCATCAAAATCGGGGGGTCCCTGGAGATGATTTGATCATAATTAGAACCTCGTAGACGTAGATCATTTGGAAATTGGTCAAAAAACGACTGAAGAATCCTCGCAACATTGATTTTATTCGTTTTTTTTTAATCCTTTTCAGAACAGGTTTGCAATTTTTCGTAGAATGCAATGAAGTAAAACGAAAAATATCATTGTCTTCGAATCGTTCTTGGTTGTTTTACGTCTTTGGCTCGTTTTTGAAAAGTGTAATCTTGTCAAAACTAGCATTTTTTGACCAACTTTCAAATAATCCACAAGGTCCTAATTTTGCTAAGATGATCTCCAGGAACTCCGTTACTATTTTCCGAATTGCTCGTCATCTAATAGGAGTTTCATAGTATCGACCATATTTAGAATCGACACCCTGTATTTATGGTGGTGATATTGATTTTGAAATATTTTGACCAATTAAATTACATTTTATGAATCGTTTGAGATTACGATATAAACTTAATCAAGATGTTGGTATACCTGTTTCGCCCCCACTAGACAGTTGGTAATGGTTTAGTGAATTTTTAAAGTCGATCGTATGACAGTTGTAAAGATCACATATTTATATTTCTGGAACCAAATTCTATGTCCATATAAATAAAACGATACATTACAAATGTTAAAATGTTTAAGTATTCGTTATCATGGTATTTATTTACATTTACATTATTTGAGTCGATTATAAAGACCCATCTGACTGTGCATGACAGTAGTCATGGTAAGTGGGAAATTCTTTTTATTTTTACACGCTCACACACACATCCATACATATTTAACCACATATTGTATACATAAAACAATACAAGAAAATAAAAATGAAATCTAAATAAAAATAAATTTCCAAATTACATATACGTCCATGTCCTCTAATGTCAGTTTATTTTCGCTTTCTTTTTACCGAAACGACAATTTCAGGTTTTATCAGCAGCAATCAACGATATTTCGACGATGATCTCAATCTAATCCATGAGGTACGTTTAATTAAAACAAAAATTACAATTAAACATATATAGAATCTATTTCTAATACCCAATTTTTTCCCCTCTATGTATATCTATAATAGGAGATAACATCTGGTCTAAGGTGAGTGTGTTTCTTTTAATTAACAAATAAACATTCTATGGAAAGTGTAAATTTTCCAAATACAAAACGAATTCTTTCCAGGTCAGCACGTTTCAATGATGCCACACTAAATTTACAATTAAAATTCGAACCGGCAACTCTAGATTTTAAGTACAGGTGATAATATTTCAAGAAATTATCAACGACTTTATGTAATAATGATGGTATTTATTACAGGCCAATAGGGGTGCCACATTTGGAGAAAGTCACCCTCTTCAATATCGATAACAATAAAACAATCGATATGACATCAATATCTGGCAGTACTTTGAATTTCTACAGTTCCTTTTTTGAAGATAAGGTGAATTTTGCATCATCATTTTACGTATTTATGCACAAAGTTCATTATTTCATATCATTATTACATAATTGTTTTAATTGATAATTATTGTCTTGTTTGTTTGTTTATTTGGGGGAATTTCAGAAAATTCCACCTTTAGGTAACACATCGTTCAGTGTGGTATTTTTGGGACGTGAAGAAGGTTACGTTGAAAGTAGTCTATTTATCCACACCAATGAGGGCCATTTTAAATATAACGTAATCATTATATTTTCTCTATTTTGTATCAAATTGGAATATATAAGGTGGTAATTTCTAGGTGAAAGGGGCTAGTATTTATAGCCCATACAGATTACGGCCTATTATTAATATTAAGTTACCAGTAAATACAACATTTACACCATTAATTTATATGCACAATCCCCACAATGAACCAATACAAGTAAATTATAATTACTTAATAATTATTAATTTTTATTAAATAATAATTTGTTAGATACTTGAAATGCACAGTAGTGGTGGTGATTTTCATCTAGAATTACCATCAGGCGATATAGAAGGTCCTAAAGATATCTGGGAGATTCCTCCATTATCAACACGGGCTGTTATTCGATTGCGTTTACAAGCAAAATACGAACAGAATCATACAGCTTATATTAGGTAATCATTTTTTTTATGATAAATAAATAAATAATTAGATAATTGTTTTATTGTAGGATTAAAATTAATCGTACAGACGATGTATTAGTGGTACCTGTAGATATTGAAGTATCACCAAATGGTGGTCTATACCATCCGCAAGGCTTTATCGATTTTGGTGTTGGTGGTAGTTTAGATACCCCAAAAAAGTTCAATTTATGTCTTTATAATCCATTAAAGAAATCGATACGTATTCATAGTGTTAAAACAACTTCTGAATCAATACGTATACATTACCAAAATGTTAAATTACCATCAATTGGAAAGATAACTGGGCGAGAAGAATGTGTGAATATTGGCACATTAATATTTGATTGTAAGCTGGTTTTATTTTAATAATTTTCTCCTAATAAAATGTATAAAAATTTCAGGGAAAACTGCATTTAAAAATAAAGATTTTGCTGGTAAAGTTATCATTAATTATCGTAATGGTAAAAGTAAAACTGAAATACCATATTATGCAACAATATTAGATGGTGGTCTAACATATGATCCATTTATTACACGTTATTTTATTTATGATCAATCACACAATATACAATCGAGAAGTTTTAAAGTTAAAAATCATTTTCTAACATCGATACGTTTGATTAATTTCACATTACCAGAAGATGCTCAACGATATTTTAAAGTAAGTGATACTACGTCAGGTGTTCCATTAAATTTAAGCGATTTATACCGGACGAGTCACCTAAATCGAAAAGTTCTTATGAAAACTTCCATTATTTGGCGTGCGATTCGAAAATCATTTCAAAGATTTATAGGGTTACCACCCTATAAATCTGAAGATCATTTTAGCAGAATTAGGACCCAGTAGCTCATCTGGAAGTTGGTAAAAAAACGTTGTTTTGAACAAGGCTGCCATTTTCAAAAACGAGCTAAGCACCCAAAACGACTAAGAAAAAATGCAAACCATTCCCACCTGTTCTAGAATAAAATGAAGAAAAACGAAAAAAATTAATGTTAGGAGGATCCTCGAGTCATTCTAAGTTGTTCTGCGTGCTTAGTTTTTGAAAATCGCAACATCGTCAGAAACGAGCGTTTTTTGACCAACTTCCAAATGAGCTACGAGGTTCTAATTTTGCTAAAATGTCATCTAGGGACCCTCCTATAAATCCTTGAAATATGTTTCGATTCGCTCACCAAATAATAGGAGTTGCCATTGGAACTTTTTGTTCTAGGTGACTCACCCGGTAGAGTGGTCTATGAAACATGGTCATTGACTCGTTTTGCATAAAATTGTATTTTTAACGATATTTCAACGTTATGTCACGATTTAGGAACGTATTTTAGGGCAGCGACATCACAACTCGAACTATAAGAAAGTTGAGCGGCACACGCAAAAGTGGCGTATTTATTCACTTAGGGCGCTCAATATGTTAGACTTGAACGTCGTCAGCCATAAACGATTCATGTAGAACAAAAATAGACGGCATAATAAATTGAATAATAATGGAAGAGTTTAAAAATAAATTTTTCACTAATATTCTCTATGTCCCTTCCTGAAGCAGCGTTCTTACGTTTCATTTTAAATGATTCATTTCATATGAATCAAAAAATGAACATCAGTTGGTTCACAAGTATCATATATTATTCATTTTAAAATCTTTGCATGTTAGAATTTATCAGTAATGAAAGGAAAATGAACAAAAATAGAAATATGAATCATTTTTCGTTCAATTCACAAATCACGTTCACTCTGACTGAAGCAAAGGTTCATATGTTTCATTTCATAATTAGAGTCCGAATCTACAGTTTTGCCATAACAATTTCAACGCTGTCAAACAGTCATTGGTGTAGTTGATTTTTTATTTCATATACAAATAATTTTACATCTATTATAATGAATTAAATTTAAAAATAATTCTATTAACATTTAAAAAAATTAGTAAATTAATGTAGATATCTATTTTTATTTACATTATTTGCTTAATTTTTGAATATGAATCAACTTAATCGAGTTGCTATGAGAAAATAAAGCAAGGGAACCGTTTACATGGAAAAATTTATTAAAATCAAACACCTGCGTTTTAAAAATGGCGTCGCTCTGTCAATAGGAGTATTACAAATGGTCTACTATTTTTCGGTGACTCGTTTTGTTGACAGTCGAGCCTATGTTAAAACTACGTAGTTGCAGCCGAAGTCCAGACTCTATTCATAATATGATCATTTCGACAAATGAATCATTTAACATGAAATGTCAGAACCGAGCTTCAAGTCAAAAACGACTTTTTGTACTTTCCAACGACTTAAATCTGGAGGAATGCATGTTTCACAAATGACGTTCACTCTGACTGAAACAAAGGTTCATACGTTTCATAATATGATCATTTCGACAAATGAATCATTCAACATGAAATGTCAGAACCGAGCTTAAGTCATGATAGAATTTTAAAAACGACTTTTTGTACTTTTAAACGGTCTAAATTTGATGGAACACATGAAATAATTTGTTGATAAGTTTTAATTTTTCATAATCCTCTTTCAGATTGAAAATTTCAAACCGTCGATATTAAGACCGCAACAGGAAACGCATATTTTCACAATAAAATTGAAACCAGGCATCCGTTTATCTGATTTAAAAATTAATTCAAATATAACAATACAGACGAATATATCTGAAGTTGTTGTACCGCTTTTAAGTTATAATGGCAAACTTCATGTGGTAATTATAATAATAATTAATTTATATTTAAACATTCATTCGATAATTTATTGTATATTTTTAGTTTTTGCCTTTTAAGGGCAAAGATTACTCGTTGGATCTAGGTTTATTTAGTTTCGATTCGAAGAAAGAGATAAATTTTTTGATATTAAATAAGAATCCAGTCAGTATTACAGTGAAGAATGTTAAAACATCAGTTGTATTAACAACAGCAACATTATTAGGTTGTGGACGTGGTGATACGACTTTAGCATTATTACAAAACAATTTTAAAAATTTAACAAGATGTGTAAGTATCGTTATTATTAACAATTATTTATATAAAACATCATTTTTTAATGATTAAATCAATTTGAATAGTCTGTGATAAGATCAGATGAATATGGTATAATTCAATTAAATATTCAAACATTCAATGCAGAAGCTCAAATATGGGGTGATGTACAAATTGAAACACAATATGAGAATCTATCAGTACCTGTACATTTTAAAGTAGCTTATGGTAAATTGGAAATAGGTCCGGACCGTTTGGTGTTCGATCAATGTTTTCCTGTAATAATTCATTAATTTTCTTTTTTTTAAATGATTAATAATAACAGAAAAGAATTTCATAGGGTAAAATATGCTCACATCCTATACGTGTTCATTCAACATTTAACGAACCAATGGTAATTGAGAAGATTATTAGTTTACCGCCGGATATACGATTGAGTTGTAAACACCACAGTCATATATTAGCACGTGCTAATAAAGTTATTGGTCATTTGTATTTAGATCCAACTTTAGAATGTGGTAATGAGTGCTATACTGGTTTACAGCATGACACTACTGGTAATTTGTTATAATTATACAGCCTGTTCCACTTAACTATGGACAGTCTATAATCTCCCCTCATTTAATAAAGAATAGAAAAAGGGTTACAAATTATTGTAGTGTAGCATCCAAGGAGTATTAGGGTGGTTAATGGATTTCTCCATCTTCTTCTGAAAATAAATAAACTGATTGTAGCGGACAGGTAATGTAATACTGGACGTATGAACGGCTGACCTCAACCTCTTATTATATTTTTTTTGAGTTGGTGTTATTTTAATTGATGATTTTCCTGCAAAGATTCAAGGATTTATTAGAGGGTCCCCAGGGAACATTTTAGCAAAATTAGAATCTCGTAGCTCATTTGAAAGTTGGTCAAAAAACGCTCGTTTTTGACGATGCTGCGATTTTCAGAAACGAACTAAACACGCCGAACGACTCGAGGATCCTCTCAACATTAATTTTTTTCGTTTTTCTCCATTTTATTCTATAACAGGTGGGAATGTTTAGCATTTTTTCTAGAATGCAATGGAGAAGAACGAAAAAAATTAATGTTGGGGGGGTCTTCGAGTCATTGTTAATCGTTTTACATGCTTAGCTCGTTTTTGAAAATCGCAGCCTTGTTCAAAGCGAGCGTTTTTTGACCAACTTCCAAATGAGCTACGAGATGCTAATTCTGATACAATGATTTCCAGGTACCACCCTACAAACCCTTGAAATATGGGAATTGTCATAAGAACCCGGTATAAACTGTCCATAGTTAAGTGGGACAGGCGGTACATTATGTGTACCTTTTAAGTGATTTGTTTTTTGTAAATTTTCCAGCTCAATGGTTAAAGACACTAAGTATTTTAGAATCTGTAGCTGAGTTTGATTTGAATCTAGTCAATGTATTTTATAATAGATATTTAAATGTAACATCAAATGGCTTAAAGAAATGGCAGAATTTAACATTACGCTTAGACACATCCGAAGTACGGAATCATTTATTTAGATCACGTGTTAAAATGAGTTGGCCAAGCTTATTATTAGAACCAAATCATATAGAAAATAAATCAGTGTTTACATTTCCATTAACACAAATTGGTAATATAACATATAGAAATATAACAATAAGAAATCCATCAACTTATAATTTAATTATACAATTAATATTTGATCGAGATTATCCTGATATTGATACAATTTTTGAAGCAATACCATCCAATTTCATACCGGATGGTTTTAATAATTTGAAACGTATCAAATATAAAGGTTTCTTTTTCACAAATGATTATCGCAATTATCATAATCAATTCATTGATTTAATCAATTTAAATGTTAATATAAATACAATACCGGTATTGTTGGAACCAAATCAAAATTTTACATTTACAATTGGTTTTCAATGTGATGAAATTGGTACACATTCATCATTATTGTTTTTAAGGAATAATTTAACGATATTAGAAATAATCAAATTGAATGGTCAATGTTTACAGCCATCATTTAAATTTGGTAATCGTAAACCAGGCTCAACACAACCATTATTGTTTGAATTGACTGAGAAGCATTTAAAAGATTGTGAAATCGATAAACAAATACGTAACAATCGTACACCAAATCTAACAGTGAAACGTTCATTTACCGCCCGCAATATTGGTGATGTTACAATTTATGTTAATCGTTTCTTTATAAATGATATGCAATGCGAAGGTTATGGTTTTAAAGTCATCAATTGTAATCCATTTATTTTACATCCAAATAGTACAAGGAAAATTGATATTGCATTTACATCCGATTTAACATTATCAAAAATACAACGTTTATTAATTTTAGATACAAGTTTAAATCTACCAGTTAATTATTCATTACATACAACAATACCACCATATTATTTGAATGTTTGTTCAAATTTAATTATACGCCCACATTGGGAAATTTATTTAAGTTATATAACAATCAGTTTTATGCTATTATTGGTTGTATTTATTATATTGTTAGCAATTATGGATGCTGAACGTATTAAAAAACATACAATTAATACATTAATGTCACCGAATAATTTAACAACACAACCAGTTTTAGATTTACGTTTAGTTGGCCAACAAACAAGGGCTGAGATACGTTCATCGAATAAAATTGAAACGAATAATGATGATGTTAATAATAAAAAAATTGATGATTGTTGTAATAATAATAATAATAATAATAATAATAATAATAATAGTAACAGTAGTAATAATAAAAATGATGAGAAAATTGAGGAAATTGATGAGAATAAATTGAAACCAGAACCTGAAAAATATACAGTTCTAGTGCCGACTGTTGGAAAATGTAAAAAGAAACTTGCTAGAAAGAATGAAATTGATAATATTGAGATGTTAATGAAAGACGAAGCACAAAAGAAGCCCAATGAAGTACAAAATATTAACAATAAAAGAAAATCTAATATTGAAATCAGGATTAACGAAAGAAAGAAAGATGTAAAAGAGAACAACAACAATAATAATAATACTTCGGTTATTATCAATAATAATAATACCAATAATAGTAATTTTAGTAAGAGACAACAAAATAAAAAATTCGCCAAAAATACTTATGTACCTGTTTACGAAGAAGAGACTTCATCAACTACGACTGAAAGTAGTAGCAATAATGAAGATGATAAAGAGGTTGATCAAAGAAACTCAAAAATTTGCTCAAAGAAACCAATAAAAATTGATAATTTAATAGAGAATCGTCATAATATCCAAAGTATTGAAGTTAAATCTGTGCCACAAAAACGAACGCAACAAATAAACCATCAACATTCACATCAAATCAAAATTGATAATAGAAAACGATTGAATCTGAAACTGCATCAATCAAATAAACTAAAAGAAAAAGAGCACGATTATACTAATATTAATAATAATAATAACAATAACGCGAATAATAAAAATGAAATTAAATCGTATGAATATAAAAAATCTAATAATCGATGTAAAAAGGAGAAATATATGAATAATAAGAAACAATCGCAAAGTTCGCATAAAACTATCGAAAAACAACGTGATAGTCCATTAATTGTAATCAGATCTAGTCCACCAACAACACCACCAACATTAATATCAACAATAACAACAACAACATCACCAGCAACAATGACAACATCAATGAATACGGTAACAACAAATGTATGGAATGAGAATCGTGCAACGTTCAGTGATGTTGTAGCAAGGAATGAGAATCAAACGAATACTGTTAATATAATGAATACACGTCCAATATCACAAATACAAACAAATAAACCAACAGTATATGTTGAGCCATATTTACAAATACCGAATGAATTAGGACCGATTGGTTCAAGACCGATCGATTATTGGCAAGACAATGATGCTATTATTAATCAACAACAACAACAACAACAAACGAATAGTTATTTTACGAATAATCCAGATGAAAGTCTAACATTTTTAGATGATTTTGTACAAAATAGTAACAATGATAATAATAGTTGGAATCAAACCGATAATTTTGCGAATTTATTAGATGATTCTGAACCGTATACACCATTAGATGGTATATTTATTTAATTTAATTATCAAATTTAATTTGATTACAATCATTAATTTATTGAAGATCCATGGGATGGTAATTTAGATTGTCCAAATGCAACATTTTGGAATTCGGTCTATAATAATCCACCTGTACAACAAACAGCAGTTGGACAACAATCCGGTTATTTGTGGGGATCATCGTCTGTGTGGCAACCATGGGCACCACCAGATGTACCCAGAACTCCAACAAGAACACCACCAGGTTTCGATACGTTCCCACAACAACATATACGTGAAGAAGTTCGTACTTTAAGTAATTCATTTATTAATTTATATTAATTCTCAATATATTGTAGCCGAATATACAAACGAGAGAAACGTATAATCCGTTTGGTACAACTATTTTATGGACCCAAGAGCAACCGCAACGTCCGTGGAATTATCAGGGACAGTAAATCGGGTTGTTATTTCGTTTTTCTCATCTACTTCTTCTTTCCTGATAATCACAGCTAGGGTTCATTTGTTTTTGTTTGTTGGTTTTTCTTTTATTTATTATTTTTTTCCTGTTGGTTGTTGTTGCTGTTTGTTTTATTAGGCCGTTTGCACTTAATAATTACACACAGCTATTAATGGGAGAATTTATCCCAATTGTGTTTTGTAAGACTGTATATGTAAATTTAATAATACTCATTTGTTGTAGGAACCCTAGTTTTTATCGTATATGTAAGTTTCTATAGCTTTGATGGAGATATGTGGAAAAAAATGTGTATTTCAACATTTTTTCTGAATGTTATTTGAAGCAACAGAAAAAAAGGCGGTAAAATATTGTAATTTATTTATTGACTGTGTTACGACAGAACTTTGAGAGAGAATTTTTGAGTTTCTTGAATAAATGTTAAAATTGAATTTTATGTACTGTTAAATCTTTTTGGTTGGCCGGAATGTCTGAACATAGAGGATGTTCCATCTCAGCTAATACGCTAAAATTCATTTTAGTCACCGCTAAAGAGCGAATTGAAAACGTAGGTTGTAGCTCGATTTGTTTTTATCTGTGCGAGTTGTATCAGTGTTAAAATGGAACATTCCAGAAATATTCCTCAAATTCCCGTTTATTTAACTCTATTTATTTATTCTGGAGTCGACTCTATTTATCAATTTGGTATTTTTATTTAGACTAAAATTCTTTATAACTAATATGAATCACCAATCTGTTCTAATTAAGAGAATCGCAGGAAAAAAATTACCGATTTTTTACGAATTGTTTATTAGCAAATTACAATTTCGGACAGTAATAGAAAAAAAGAGACATACGAATCAGCAATACCAAGTGAAATGCAACTATTTATTTAATTTTCCTAAATAGAAGAGACGGATAATTATAATAATAAATATTACAAAGAATTTAATTATTGCAAAAATGAGGAAAAAAAAACAGAATGTATGAATGAAACAAAATTTTAAATTATTGTTGTTTGCAATTCTCCGAATTAACATTTTTAGTATGACCACCCTTGTTATTATCGTCAGAATCGGATTCTTCATCCGTATCTTCTAGATCATCTTCCTCTTCATAGTCATCATCCTCATCTTCAACAGCTTCACCTGTATAATATAATACAGCTCTAGGCACAATGCGTTCACGTATATGATGACCAATTTCAAAATCACTAGTCAACAATTGACGCAATTCATCATCAATATCTTCATCTTTTGTATTATCTGGTACATCAGGTGGTGCAAAGAAATTGAAAAATGAATCATTTTGTACAGTTTTTGTTACTGTACGTACAACACCGCGACTTTTATGTTTCTGTTTCTTTTTCACCGTTTTTAAAGTAACATTCATTCCTTTATTCCAATTAATCGTACAACCCGTACATTTGTAGATTTCTGGACCTTCAAAATTAAATGGATCATCCTCGTCTGGTTCACATTTCATGAAATATTCTTTACGTAACACCGTATTTGTAAAGTAGTTATTCGGACTGAAGTGGAAATCTAATGCAAAACTCTACAAGAGATAAAAGAGATTAAAACAAAAAAAGTGATGAAATTGATGAATAAGCAGAAAATATTAAAATTAAATAACGGTAATCGATAATAAAGCAATTACCATTGGATCTTCAATACATGTGACCTTGATGTCGATAAGATGACTCAAAATTGGTTCATCGTACGGTTGGACCATTTCAGCTAACAATGAGAAATTTTGGAAAACTGTTAACCAAAAATTCGGTATACCATTTGGATCTGGTTTAGTTTCAGTGATTACAGGCGGTTGTTGTTGTGCTGGTGCTTCTTTTGGGGCATCTTCCATTTTCGTCTTTTTCAATTGATCTGATAAAGTTCCTTCTTCTTCATCGTCAGATGGCCATTGTGCTTCCTCTTCAGTCGGTTCATAATCACCATTAACAATTTTCGCTCGTTTCTCATATAATGGAACATATAAATTATGATATTTACATTCTAATGCATGCACTTCAGCGAAAAATTTCGCTTCAATATTTGTCGTTTCTAATTGGAGTTTTTTTAACGCTTTTATACGCCGTTTTACTGCCGGTGGATATTGGTTCATACGTTCAGCATTACGGTGACTCTCTAACGTTGATAAAACATTTGTGAAATCCATGAATTTATTTGCGATTTTTTGCTCGGTTTCCTCTTCTTCTACAGAAGAATCATCAGCTGATTCTACTTTAGTGTTTGCCATTATCTCCCTGCATCAAAGATAACAGAAAAAAATCGCAAATTTTAATAATTACCAAATTTAATGTTTTAAACAAAACAAAATCGGTAAAATTGCCGAATAAATTCAACTAATTCCCCGTAATTTTAGAAAAATTCCCCAACACGTGCACGCACAATGAGAAAAGCATACGTCAAAAAAAAATGAAAATTTTCAACAAATGAACATCGAAATAATACTACGTCTTGGTCAACTGCGATTCAAAAATTTCAACTAACGATTCGATGATTTTAGTTCAAATTTTTTGATGGAATTAATGAAATTTTTTCGAAAAAAACTACATTTATCTATTGTTGAAATTCTCTAAACTAACTCACCTTATGCCGGTTTAAAGAAGATGGTGAAATTTCTACACACCAGAAACGAATCCAGTTCTTCTGGCAGCGGTAACAACAAGAAAGAGACAGATTTAGCCAACTGCGTTAAAACGGAAACCTTACTGCATCTGCGCCGCAAATTATCCGAACAATATGGCAATGCTGCACTTGATTATTTTAAATAAAAAATTCCACTAAAACCCAATTTAAATTACAACAAATATTCACAGCAACCACTAGAATAATTCAACTCATAAAAATCCACTTGTTTATATTAAAACTTACAACATTAAATAAATGTAGAGTAATTCGTGGAATAATTAAACGAGAATTCCCGCCAAAATGACACAACCACGTGACACTTGTAATTAACAAAAAAAAATTATCACTTCTACCAAAATTATGATTATTAAAATTTCAAGACGGTTATCTTATTATTTATTACAATTCATTTAATTCGTGAACTCGAATGACCCGATACAATTAGTTTCAAGTGTAAAAAAAGAAATAACTTGCGAACAGCGTTGTCAAATTGTTGAACTTTTGTTATAAAAATTCCAAATTTAAATTTGCCAAAAATTCGATAATTTCTAAAACAATTATCAATACAAAACTATTTAAACTTATTATATAATCTAATTGACTACAATTCGTGCTTAATTAGTTGTAATTATGATAATTTAAAATGTTAGGTTATGTTCTACATAAGGTTAAATTAAAAAATTTAATAGTTTTCTTGATAATCCTCACTTTATGTTACCATTTAAAACAGGTATAACTGTCTTTAATGTATAACGATTCAGAAATATACCAAAGATTAATATTTTAGAAAATATTCGTAAATGAATCCCAAGAAAACGTGCCCGTACTCCTCTGGTGGACCCCAATGATTCTTGAAGATTCTCAATTAATAAACTGTGATAAATCAAGGTGTCTATTAACACGAAATAGAGAATATCAGACTGAACACAATTTAGTACAAATGTTATTGTAACACTGATTACAACTATTATTACAATATGATTTTAGGCCTTCTTATTTTACGGTAGTGATTTTAATATTAGTGATCTACCAATACAAAAGAATAAACGAAAATGGGCCATTTTCCACGAGGAATCACCAAGAAATCAAGCGGTTTTCCTATCGAATAAAACGTGGGAACTATTTGATATCACAGCAACGTTTAGTAGATACAGCCATTTTCCATTAACTTTACATTATTTAAAGAATTTAGATGTTTTATTAGGTATATTGCCTTTAATGGTTCAAGCTCGATAAAATAAGTGGCAAATTTCAGATAAAACCTATTTTATCGATGTTGAAAATAAGAATACGTTATTAAATCAGATTGCACCAGTTTTATACATACAGTCAGACTGTGATACACCGAATGATCGTGATGGTTATGTCGCTGAATTGATGAAATTTATCAAAATCGACTCGTACGGGCCTTGTCTCAATAATAGGAAGTTTCCCGATAGGTAAACAAGTCTACTCTTATATTTTTCTTCGCAAATCCTCCAAAATCAATTGGAAAATTTATTAGTATTTCAAGTCTTGATCCATTGGACGTCTTCAATGAGAAATTTTTAAAATTCATCGCACAATACAAATTTATTATAGCCATCGAGAATGCGATCTGTGATGATTACATTACCGAGAAATTGTGGCGTCCTTTAATTGTTGGTTCAATACCAATTTATCTTGGATCACCAACAGTTGAAGTACAATTTAATAATAGATTTTAATAATTTTTGATTATTTGGTGTTTTTTTTTAATTCCAGGATTGGTTACCAAATCAAAAATCTGCAATTCTAGTTAAAGATTTCAAATCACCGGAACTATTAGCTAATTATATAAATGAATTAAACGAAAACAATCAATTATATAATGAATTTTTAAATCATAAAATCTTCAACAGAATAACGAATGTACGTTTAATTGATATGTTAACTAATCAACCGGTTAATATGTTATTATCTGATGATAATCATCCAATACCGGCGTTTCAATGTTATGTCTGTCGATATTTATACAACAATATTAAAACAAATAGAATTAAAAATTCAGTTTATAATTGCCAATTACCACGTAAAGGTAATCAATGGGAGTATTATTGGGAATTGGGACACTGTCAAGGTCAATTGTTAGTTGAATTGATCAAAAATGGCAATCGATCTGATGTTGGTGAATCATGCAAACAATTGCGATAGTGTACTTTTTTGTATAAACCAGTTTTATTGGGTCATTATCATCGAAAAAAAAATAGATTAAAATCATAGAGATTCTGACAATTTTGTATATAATGAGCTTTAAAAGAGCTTTATTTTTTTTCTAACAATAATAAGAATTAAACTAACAATAAATAATTATTAATAAATGGATTATTGTAAAGAAAATAAATTCATATAATTAAATCCCATGTCTTATACAATAATTTTTAAAGATCCAATCAAATTAAAATAAAAATTGGATTTCCTATTAAGATAATCACGAAATTATCACAATTGATTTATTGTATCAAAATTTCCTAATGACTGATCCAGTAATAATAACAACAATCGAACAGCTTTAAGACTATAGAAAAAAAAGTAAGCCTTAAAGTTTTCCTCAATACAAAGTACACTTGGGCATTCAGTCAATATTTTATAAGTACAGTGGAATCAAACAAAATTCAGGGTCTCATATTGTTTAAAAATCTATTCGATAGACAAAAGGAACAATCCTGAAATTTAGCAAAATTGTACAGAATTAAATTAATGGAAGACTAATGTTTAAAACTTTCCTTATAAACTTGTGTTTAAAGCATGGTTTGTTTTAAAGAGAGAATTTTTAAATTTCCTTAATAGTATTGACCTTTTAATTGAAATGGAGGTAAATTATCCCTGTATTATTGGTAGAACTAAGAAAGAAGAAAGCATTGGTGGTTTATTTATAAGATTAATCTACTTTGCCTTTGTTTCGTTTAGTGAAGCCAAACAATTTCCGTTTCTTCTTCTTTATATCCTCATCCATTAGTGATGAATCTGTTGAACAGACATCTTCTTCAATACTAATTGATGGTTGTTCTTTAATTGTAGATTGTTTTAACGGTTTTATTTTTGCAATTGTATGATCTAATGTTGTATCCGATAATGATGATTTGGGTCTCATTTCAATAACACCAACATTAATATCTTGAGATTGTGAACGTATCATCGGTGTCATTGTTGCTATTGTTGATGACGATGATGAGGATGCAACGTTTGTATTGCTGGTACTACTGCGTGGATTCGACGATAAGCGCCCTTTATTTGTTGTAGTTGTAAATTCTTCCGACCAGGGTGAACTGTTACAGAACAAATTCTAATCTTGACAGGTATTTATACAAGATTTTATAAAAAGTTAGAGCTAGCTGTATGGTTAATTTAGTAAATAAATTAATAAAATTGATACTTACACGTCATTACCAACAAGAAAATGTACAGATGTTGAGGATTTTAACGATTCTGAATGACTTTCATCATCATGTCGACTCGCTTCACTACCCGACGAATCACCCTGTTGTGAGGCTACAGTATCAACAAGACCTATAGAAGGTAATTAAATAATAACCAACCAATACTATTATTTTAATGTTAGACAACTAAATATTTGGTTCGTTGATTAGATATTTTTTAGGAAAATATTAGCATTTAGGTTAAATAGAAATAGGATTTTTTTAAACCTATATGCTTACCTTCAGTGTGATTCTCGATAGAGAAAAAAAAATAAGGAAATAGATGTAAAAAGTAAACCAAAAAAAATGAGCAATCAACAGACCTTTATATATTTCTTGTTCATTGAGAAACTCTACAAAGATTTTAGATAATAAAATAAAATATAAGCGCTTAAAAAATATACAATAAAGCAAAATTTCGAATACTTTAAGTACTATAGATCTGCAATGTCAGCTTAGGTTAATCGAAATTTTGTACAAATATCAAAAAATCAACGAACCAAATATTTTTTTTCGGTAATTTAATATCAAATTTGATTTTTTTTTTAAATCATAAATACTGGATGTTTTTTAGAAGTGGTCAATTCTTATGAAACTCCTACTAGTTGATATTTCAAGGCTTTGTAAGGGGGAAGACCATTTAGCAAAATTAAAACCTCATTTCGAAGTTGTTCTAACAACGACGACTATACATGGTTTTAATTTTGCCCCTCTACAAATCCTTGAAATATTTTTTTAATCGTTCGCCAACTAGTAGAAATTTCATAAGAATTGACCACTAAGAAAAACACCCTGTATAACAAATAAACAAAGGATAAATCATGAGAAAACATTAGAGATTCAAGTAGGAGACAAGAGTATTAATAATGGAGATTCGCTAACCTAAACTAACATATTTACAATAACAACAAAACGAAAATAATAAAAAATAACAATAAAGTGGTAACTACTGACAAAACTACAATAGGTAGTCGGTGAGAAAGGAAAAAAAACGGAAAAAATACAGTTGGAACGGGGGATACTATTTCAATCAGAATTGTCGTGAAAATCATCATCAAATGAAATAGTCTTACCTATATGGCTACTATAAATTGATCCTGTATCATCGTCTAAGTCATCAGTGCTACTCATTCGACCTAAACCTTAATCGATAAAAATCGAATTATTTCAATTGTTAAATAATAATAATCATAATAATAATAGCAATAGTAATAATTTATACCTCTAATACCAAAAGCTCGTCCATTTGCATTTCTATAAAGTACATTTTCTAAATATTGTAAACCATTATTATTCATTATATTAAAACCACATAACATTTCAATTTGTTTCCATCGATAAACACGCTCTTGTAATTCTTGTGTTACTTCATTTAAAGCTGTACGTGCTTCGACAATACTACGATCAACTTCATCAATTGATTTACCATGTGTTGATACAAAAGCACCAACGAAACTAGAACGTTTCTTACGCAATTTTTCACACTATTCTCATATAATAGAAATAAAATTATAATTTTAGTATTGTAAAAAATAAATATACGTACAGCTTCTCTGGCTTGTTGTAATTGTTTTTCGGCACTTAATTTCTTTTTTAAATAAGCTTTATTCTCAATTTCATGTGTTAATTGTAACCATTGTTGTAATGCAGGCGGTGGTGACCAACATCTATCTTTTAATTCACCTTCAGCAATTTGTAATTCAGTACGTAACATTTCAATTTCAGCTTTTAATTGTGATATTTCAACATCTGTATACAGATTTGATACTGTATCTAAATCAGTTTTTGAATCTTGTAATTTTTTTTCTAAATTTTGTTTTTCTGTTATAACACTTTCTTGTGCTTGACGTGCCTCTTCTAATTCTTTTTGTAAATTCTCTAATGCACGTTCAGCATTTTGTAAACTATCCATATCACGTGTCATGCGATTTAAATGATTTTTAAATTTTTTATTTTGTTGTACAGCATAATATACACCAATACTACCACCAATTAATAATATAATTAATGTTAAATCTTTCCAATGTGTCTGGCCATCTAACAATACAAGAAAATCAGACATTTATTTGGAATAAATTTAACGGAATTTTTCACATTATAACAATTCGATTTTAAATACAAAAAAAAAATTACACAAAACAAGAGTTCAAGGACATGTTATTGGGGAAAAAATGCGACTTATAGTTATGTAATTGTTCAACTCTTGCTATGGTTCGTTGCAATAATTAATAAATATCCTGTCCAGCCAATCGAACAATAATTACTATAGTCGTCGCCAAATAACTCCGGTCGCCATTACGCAACGTATTAACTAACAAGGAGAGGTTCCGACCTCGGAAATGAAGTCCGGAACGAGCTTTTGCAGGCTTGTAGTATACCTTTAGGTTAACAACATATTAAAAAACTAAAGCACAATAGCCAGCCAGTCTTGAGAAAAAAACGTTTAAAGTTTTTTGTGTCCATTTAGTCTCATTAATTTATTCGCTTAATTGTGACTTGAAATAGCTCAGTGGTGCCGGCATTGTATTGCAGTCAAAAGTACAAGGTTCAATCCTCATGCGGAGAATTTTTCTTTTATTTGTCGAAACAAGTTTTTTTTTATTTACTGTATAAATTAAACAAAGCAAAAATGTATTGTTTCTTATTTCATTAATGTATTTTTTTATTATTTTTAATCTACTCACCTGTTCATTTTTACAACTACGAAGAGAGTGACAAGAGAATGTTTATCTACCCTTCTCCTGTGCAGCGTATTAAAAAAGGATGACCGCTTAACGTATAGGGAGCCATAAATCGTTATCCCAAGACAGTAGTTTTTATTGGTCTCTTTGTCTAACTGCTTAAATTTATAATGTGGGATTTTTTTTTAATGATAATTACTAGTTCACTCGTTAGTCTTTGAAGATCAGTTATTTGGCAACGACTATATCATTATTTTAGAGAGAAAAAGAGAGAGTAAATAAAAGGATTACCTTTCGGTGGTCCAAACAGTACAACATCCATTGCTTTCAATACAATCTTCTGCTTATGTATTGGATCTTTAATACCTAATTGGTTTAAATAATTAGCATTATTAGCCGCTAATCTGTAACGTAATTTTTTATTTTTTTTTATCGTCTTCATTAAACAATTAATACCTTGGTAAATTGGCACCAGTTACTTTATTCATAATAAAACTAGGAACATATTGTGGTAATTCAACACATGTTGTTAACCATTCACTTGTTTGTTCAACAGTCCAATTATGTACTTCAGAACGTAACCATGCTTCCCATAATTCTTTTACAGATATATGCATATCATCGTTACGATGAAAAGCTTTCTGACGACGTTCATAACCTGAATCGTATTTTAATTCTTCACGAAGGAACTGTGAAAGAAGAAGACAATCAAATAAAATGTAAGACAACAAAATTAATTACAAATTCTTGTACTCAAAGATTGATTTATAGCTAATGTCAGTGTAATCGATAAATTGATAGTGTTATCGAGAGATGAGAGCTTTATTAGATTGTTTGACAATTTATCGTCATCTAACGAGACAATATTTAATTAAAATTTAATTAGACTAAACGTAATATATCAACTTGTTTGTTAATTAACTATGTGTTGATAAACACGACTATTTAGGGGATTAAACATTTACTAGGTAGTTAATCTTATTCTAAAGGGTGCAAGGGAGTAAATGGGGTTGAATTTAAGCCTACAAATCACATTTTCTCAAATATCTCAAAAACTTGTCGATGGTTTAAGAACTAGACGGTAGAGATTCTTAATTTAAACCAATTTATTATTATTTTTTTGTGGATGAAACTTATTAACATAAAAATTTGTGTGCTAATAGAGGCTTTTTTTCTGTATTTGAAATAGTTAATCTGTAAATAACAACTATTGTTAAAGCTTATCATTTTAGGGGTAACTAAATAATAATTGAAAAATTTTAATTCCTTCAAGGGTTGCAAGTAGGCGATTATTCATACATTATACGGGGTGATTCACGTAAAACGAAAAGTTCTTATGCCAACTCTCATTATTTGGCAATCCGAAAACTGTTTCAAGGATTGATAGGGTTCCTGGATATCCTTTTAGCAAAGCTAGAACTTCGTAGCTCATTTGTAAGTAAGTCAAAAACGCTCGTTTCTGACAATGTCGCCATTTTAAAAAACAACGACTTACAATGACTATTACTTTAGTCAATCTCCTGTGCCACCTTACAGACTGTAGGCATTTGTTTACATTGGAGTCACGTATAAA
>JAZBGW010000461.1:13235-25405 GCA_037464815.1 Mylabris variabilis | reverse complement strand
TATATATATTTTTTATGAAAACAAGAATGATGAGTTGTCGTTTCAGGACATCCATACATAAGTTATTTATGATTAGAACTGTTTGTAGGATACAAATTCATACTTGCATGTCAGGAAATCGAAAAACACAACTGACAATTTTTAGACATTTTATCGATATTATGTGTATGTAAATCGAATTTAATTTACCAACATGTATATGTAGGTATATACGGCTTATTGATGTACATACATAGGGTATACCACATATTTTCATTTACTAGAAATACTCGTAATTACAATACCTATTATTATGATCATAATATTCTAATACTAATAGTATGTAAAAACGGTGCAACATTTATGTCCATGTCTTGAATTCCCTTTTATTGTTTACTTTAATGTTTAGATAGATATAAATATCCAAATTACAGGCATTTGTGCTATCAATACTGCGAGCACGTTTGTTTATTTAGTTTTAGAAAACTTTCTAAATACTATATTTATGTGTTGAAGTAAAGAATGTAAAAAGATCCTCTGTATTTCTTTATTGATGAAATAATTCTTGACCTCATTTGAGTATTAGCAGTTAATTAGTTATGATGTAAATGGTTAAACAAAAGCAAAATTGATTAGAATGTTAAAAAAAAAAACATGAATATTACTAGGAAGATTTATGATTGTGTCGTATATTGAAAAAATTGTTTAACTTGATGCCTTTAAACTTTTACTAATTAATATTTTTATCGCGTAAATTGTTAAAACAAATAATTTCACGTATGTTCTACCTACTTTCTTGAATGCTAAAACAATTAACATTACTTAAGTAAGTAGTAATGTGCAATATTTTTATTCTTTGTTGTTTTCTAAATCAATTTCTCTCATGTATTAAATATTTCTTTTGATAATTTATCAGTTTATCACATACTAACTGAGCATGTAATTTTGACAGAAAGTTGGCATCGTTGCCAAGTTCCAATCTTGTTTATAGATTTTCCACTATAATATGGATTATAAATTATAAGTAGTGAAATGATGCGAAAAGAAACAGATCCACCATATTAGATTTCCTATTTAGGTAAAACAATGGTAATAATGCTAGATAACGATAGAAAGTATAGAATTGCCTAAAATGTAAAACGAACGCTTGTTTTACTTTTAACAAGCATATACTGTCATTGTTTTATTTTTCCTTTTTGTAGTTGTGTTGTATTAGACTTTTTTTTAAGTATTTCAGTTTATCCGTTCATTGTAAACAATGTTAGAAATTTAATCGGTCGAAATTGAGAATATGTAAGATAACATGAAAGATTTTCTTTTGTTCTGAAATTAATTATAAAGTTCATCTGTTCAGAATACTCGAGGGTAATTTCTTGAGGCATTTCCAGTTGATTTAAATTCTCAAATTGATGAAATCAATGAACTTTATCTATTTCTATTATATTATATATGTTATCTATTTTGTGTGATAATCGTAGATGGGGAGAGGTGGAGGGCATAAAGAAGAACGACTTGACCTATATTCTTGTTTTAAGAATAGAAAAAATGCCTGGATCTACTAAATTTCTTCATTGTGTTTGGAGATCATATAAAAATATTGACTATTTGAATGAATTTTTTTATAATAAGTTTGTTTTTCATATTGAAAAAAATTAACATGACAATGTATAGAGGCTTAGATGATTCAGAAATGAAAATCTCGAGGTACTAAATTCTATTCTGATTTGTAATACAACTTTCTTGCCAATAGGATGAAATCATTTGTTGAAATATTCAAAGCTTAATTTTTTTGGAACATACCATAATGGTGTCAGAAATGAAACAGCTTTATAAATTCCTACTTACTTCTTCATGCTTTTTACTAAATTAGTCTAATCCGGGCTCCAAATTTTCTTACTTATTTAAAAAAAAAAGTTTAAAAATTAGACGAAAAAAAAACATTGCAAAATTTATATCAATCAATTTTCTATTACAAAATTTAATGGGAGCAGGTGAAATATGAGTTTCAAAAACTTGTAATGTTTTTCTATTGACTCTCGATTTCATGATAATTAAAGGTGTGTATTTTTAATATTTAAATATACCTATATTTAATTGGTGACTTCATTATCAGGATTGATAAACATTATTAAGTAATTTATAACCTTTTTGATGGTCGTCTGGTTGCTTTTACTTTATGGCTTTCGCTAGACAACCTTTTTATTCAATATAACTTATACATCTTTACATGTTTTCTTTAAATAGGTGTTAATTGACATTTAATAAAAAAAATAATTTTGGCTAGAATTTGATAAATTATATAATGAAAATTATTCCTAGCGTGAGAATTTTGAGTGACTGTTAATAAGAATTTTATTGGATGTGTAACCGTGTTAATTGTTTTAAATCGTAATACTTTCCTCAATTCTTTGATTCCTTATAGTGAAATATATTTTTTTTGGTATGATAAGACGAATCAAGTTAATTTTATTGTTGTCTATAAAGCAATTGCGAATCAAAAATTATATCCTTATTAGGTAGGTATCATATCGATCACTTTTTATATATGGCGGATAACATCAAATATTTTCTCCAATTTAACTGCCTATTGAATCGGAAATTTTTATTTAATATTCTCGTTGCTTTCGTTTGCCGTTCTTAATTTTTTAGAAGAAATACATTTCTTAGGTTTTTTTTATCCTGAAAATACTTTTTTTTTTTTTCATTTTATAATGTGTACGTTGTGCAAATTAGTTGTAGTAATTTTCCGGTTGTATAAATCAAGAGTTTTTGATGATATGTTGCGAAGTTAATTAAGTTAACGTAAAAATGTTTAAATAGTCAGAACATTAATCCCCTGTTAAAAGATAAAATTTGTTTTTTTTTTAGAATATTTTCATTTAACTTATGATTAGTTTTCGTAGTTCTGTTGATTCATCATTTATTTTTACAGTATTGAAAAGCTTTTTTTATTTGCTTGTGCTGTTGCATGCGATTTGTTTACAACATTTGAAACATTCATTTTTTTTACTCTTCATATTAGTTTTGAAAAATGGATACTTCGTTCTATTACAATTTTAACATTGTCAAAACTCAATTTCGACACAGTTTGTCATATTTTTAATACAACTGATTGATATCGATTGGTCAGTTAACATCATAGATATGAAATCAGTTAAAACCTCTTGTATAAGATCTATAGAAAATCTACTGAGGTTTCGGCTCATTATTGTCTGTCAACTGTAAGGCGATTGCTAAAGGCTCAAACTTTTTAGAAGTACTTGGTTTTGTATTAAAAAAAAACACCCGGGTTCGATTAAAGCTACGAGCAATTTGTAGAATATAAAGTTACTATTATTTTTATATTATTATTATTATTATTATTAATAATAGTACCAGTTTCATGTAAAGATACTTGAAAGAATAAAGAATTTTACTTCATAAAAGAGTGAAGTGGAAGAATAATTTTTAAAATTTAAAATATCTGTATGTATAAAAGGAAAGCAAATATTTTCCAAGATTCTTTCTATCAAATATTTAAAATACGTCTAAAATGCAGAAACCGTATTTCAATCAATTGTTTGCTTATTAGATATAAAATTTGTGATTTTAATATTGCGCTTCATTCTCACTGATTATGAATAGCTTTAATTATTATATTGTATTTTCTCATCAAAATTAAAAATATTCCATGGAATATATCAAAGGCTTTATTCAAATAGCATTTCAAATAAACTCACACACCGATTTGATTTTCGTTTGAAGTACATATAATTATTTTCAAGTTGAATTATTCAACAGGTTTTCTTAATTAAATTGAAAATTTCGGTCGGTTACCTACCTTAATTGCACGATTTTCTCGTCGGATAGTAAAGAGTAGTGAACTCTTTTAACTTGAAGTGGCCTTTGATTTTGCAAATTGCAAAATGAAACCATTTCAAATATGTATTGTTGTAGGTAATTTTTGGTGTATTTAAAAATTAGAGGAGGTTTTATCGTTTTTTTTCTTATTCTTCTCTCACTTTTTTTTTAAATAACCTTCTGATGCAACATCTGGTGATCATATCATATTCACATTCTTTGAATAATTTACGATGAATAAAATCTTCATATCTTAGAATACGACATTGAATAAAAAGACCTTGGTTAGTTATTATTGAAATACAAAAGAGATCTTGTTTTATATAAAAAAAACATTGATGTTGTGTGCAATTGTTTATCTGTAAATAATGGGTGTGGATAACCCGATCACTATCTAACATTGTTCTCAAATTGTAATTATTTGTATTGTATTCTTTGTAGCTAACTTATTAAAATACCCAGTTAACTAATTTTATCATCGAATTATTTTTATGTTTTTAATAAGTTTTATACGTTGAGTTTATTATTATTACTATTTTTTAACAAATATGTATTGTAAAAAACAAAAATGTGTATTAACGCTAATTTATAATTCACAAAGGTCGAGTTTGCTGTTTCGATCGGCTTCAATTCTTTCATGATTTTATGAATCATGAAATATAAGAGATCTTTCAAGTGGTCTTATTAATATTCATTCGAAAACGATCGGAAATCTCAAAAATATGTATACTTTCAATTGCGTTGATACGTTTGTGTATAATGGACGGAAAAATTTTCAGCCGTATTTGTGACAAAAACAAACGTAAAAATTCTTCAACCAAAAATGTAGAAACAGGTTTCCTCTGGTATGCATCTATAATCAGATCTTAGAAATTTTGCTAGAAAGCAAAATATATTGATTCTTACTTTTTTTCGTCAAAAAAAAACACGAAAAATTGTTTAATTAAGATCATCTAAGGAAAATCAGAGTCGCCAAATTTTGTTTTGAATTAGACTAAAGTGAAGATTATTTTTGTAAGAAATCCCGTATATTTTTCATATAAGATTTTTCATGTATATATTTTACTTGCATTATATCTGTTGAATTTGGCAAAATAAAATAAGAGAAGAGAAAGAAGTTATGTATGTATTTTATAAACTATATTAAGAAATCTATTGTTTTCTATTCATAAATCATCATCTACCCATGAAATTATTATAACATCTAGTGTTTGAAAACAATTTTAGGAAGCCAACTGCATTATGTAATCGTATTCGGTTTTTATCAAACCAGATCTCTGAAATATTTCTATTATATATTTTTTTGATTGTGTGTGGGTGTTGAATATTTATTTAATCTAAACAACAATATCAGTTTTATTTGTTTCTCATTTATTATGTAAATTCTTTGAATTCTTGTTTCATTTTGTCTTATTTCAACTTGTTGAAACTTTTATATTTAGTATCTTTATCTTTATCTTTGCACGCAAATATACGGTTTTATACTTGCTGCCTGCTATCAGACTTTTGTCGATGTTGTTGTCCTCGCTGTTGTTGTCATCGGATATCTTTGCATTGACGTCGTCGCAGGTTACCATCGCCACCGTCACAACTTATGGTGGTCGGTTGTTTCTAGATAGACACCATTTTATTTATTTATTTATTTATTTTTTGTACCTATACACGTTTGTTGCTTCATTAATATTAATGAAGCAAGCAGAGGCTCCGTATACTTTTTTCTGTTATTGTTGAACCTATAAGAATGTAGAAGGTATAATGAGAGCCTTGTCCTTGTGATCTATATCCACACCTCCCATCCAGAAGTAGTCTACTTTACATATATAGCATATGTCTAAAAATACCAGATTTTTTTTCTAATTTCTGAAATGGTTTCCTATTGGTTGTATAAAAGAGGTAACATTAAATTTTTGTGTATTCTTTAATGGAAACGTTTTCATTATTTATTCAAAACAACGAATAACGTTATTTTAAGGGATGGTATAACCAAAAAAAAACACGCTTCTTTATGTACTTCACCTTGAATTAATCAAATGAATAAGTTTCAAACGACGTTTTATATTTGTTATCCGAAAATTATAATCGAACGAACATTTATTATTGTTGCTATAGATTTAACATAAACACAAACATTTATAGCGTGCGTGTGTTGTTTTTATTGTAGGAAGTGATTTTTAATTTGTTTGTAACGATTACAATAATCAATTGTTTATTTCTAATAGTGTAAGTCCTTGATGGTATTTGCAAATAAGACGATTCGAATGGGAATATCAGAGTAGTCTTAATATTTTTAAGCTCTGTCATTAGGCTGTTATTGACCGGCCAAGTAAAGGTTACTTTACTGTTATTATATGTATTTACAAAACAATTATTTGTAGATTACTGTCAATTTAATTTATAAAAAAACAAAAACAAAAGTTGCTCATTTTTTGTGATAATTTACCAAATATAATTATTTCAGGTAAAAATAGTCATGAAGCGCGAAGCTGACGGTGATATTGGGGCTCCACAGAAGCGATCAAGACGTGGTGATGAGGAAATACGTTTACTTATACCAAGCAAGGTAAATAACAATTTCAATTAAACTAAAACTAACGTTTTGTCATGTTAACTCTCTTGATATAGTTCTATTTAAACTAATGCATAATCAAATAACACAGAACTTTCATATGTTATCTTCTCATAATATCCTTAAAACATTTGCTGAAATGTTATACATACAAGCATCTCAAACTAATTGTAAGATTTTGACACTATATTGTGACAGATAAAATTTCGATTCAATTTAGAACGCGTAATATGTGACCATTTTTATGTTTGAATTAAAAATGATTTTCGAATATACTCAAAAATTTCTGCGTAGATAGTTTGAAGGTAAAATTAAAAATAATATACAATTGAAATCGATATTCAATTAATATTTACCGAAAATAGTTTAGTTAACCCAGTATTTTATCATTCTGCGAAATTTAATAAACAAATTATTTGTTTTGTTTTAGAATTGCAGATTTCCTTTTTTTGAGTATATTCTAACGAAATAGAACGTCTTCTTTTTGATTTTTCTAATTTATTATGCCGCCATTGGAATGTTCCTTCGCCTTGAATACTAACAGCAGTTTGATACACTAATTACATGCTTAATGTTATTTGGTGTTTAGAGTTTGAACTTATTTATGTGGTTATCATAGTATAAGCAAGTATAAGGAAGAAAACAAGAAATATGTTGAATAAAGAATAATACGATATTTTATATCATGAAGAAAATAATATAAAAGATAAAAGTAGATGTTCATGAACCGCTGTTATATTATCGAAGCATACGCGATACATTTTGATATGTTTTGTTACTCATAAACCATAATGATTCATACTGTCTATCTCTGGTCATTTATCACTTTTTTAAATCTAAATTAATCTTTTTGGTATGACTCTTTGTTTGATAATGGCTAGCTTTGATTGAGTAGTACAAAGTAATTCGTTAATTGTTTAAAATTCACTACTTATATGATACTCCTAGTATTTATTGTCTGAAGGTATATAGACAGTTACTTTTCAAATATAATTGAATAGTGTCAAACATTGATTCATGGTATTTCATTGCAAATATGCTACGAATGTGTATATTGGATTTATTTTCAATACATTTAGAAAATTATTCATCAGAAATTATTTCCTGGTTTGAAGTTTATTGACCTAGGAAGAGTAAGACAGTGAACCTTACGTTAGGATATGAATTTATCTGACAAAGATTGTTTGGATAATGAATATGCTATACAATTTTGTAATTTATACAAATGTTAAGTACTGTTTTTTTTTTCTGTAAAGAATATGTAAGACAAAATGAAGAAAACGTGATGTTACTAACAAGAGAAATTGTATTTTGCGTAATTAACGTCGAAATGTTTTATGAGAAGAGAGTTGTGCATAGAATTGAAAAATTTTGATAACATCACGAAAATGGGGAAAAAAAATTGAAAAAGAATAAAAAAAACTCACGATCTTTATTGGAGAAACAATCACGCATAATTTGTGCTCATTGAAAACAATAGTGAAAGCAAAAAATATGCGATAATTGTAGTATTATTTATCTTTTTTGGATAACAGAGGAAACTGGAAAATAGTACCCGAAGACTTGATATCAACTATTTAACTTTATTCGTTCTCCCTCTTAATTCAACCCGATAGGGAAAGGAGTTGTTATGTTAGATGATAGAAGATCTATTTATAGAGTAATTTTAGTAATTAAATGTTCTAACAGGATTAATGAAGAAGGATTTCGGTATAAGAAACTTTCCTTCTTTTATTGTTATATTATGGTTTCAACTGAAAAATTATATTGCGTGATCTTTGTGCACATGAAATTTTAAAAACAATGAATAAGAAAGAAAGTCGCAGAAAATTGCAAAAATACTAATATACAATATCTTGACTAAAGGGAAAAATAACGTTCTTGTGACATGCTATGTAGTACTATGTATTATGATAAAGGCAAGGGTCTCGTGCTAGATTCGATCCACCCCTAACATGTTTTTTTCTAGTACCACATTCTGTATGTGATATAGAGGGTTGTATATGCCTTTGGCGACATCTGCCATGTCCTCATAGCAATCTTGCAATTTCTTTTCCGGTTTTCTGCACATTATCCACACGATTTATTTTCATATTTAGCAGTCGTATTCCTATAAAAGGAAAACATTTCCACTTTATTTTCCCTTTATATTTAATTACGTAAATTATAAAATCTTTTCTATTTATAGATACATTTAAGGAAACTAGAAGATGATGTTTCCTAGACAGTGATAACTCTTGCTTTTTACGATTTTCTAATTATTTGTACAAAAGAAATTTAAAAATTTTTTTTTTTACTAGGTTGCAGGTTCCATCATTGGTAAGGGTGGCCAAAACATATCGAAGTTGAGAAGTCAGGTCAGTACAAATTGAAGTATTATCGAAACTAAAGTTGGTGTTTTCCAAATTTTCGTAATTCATTTTTAATAATATTGGAAATCATCAAATTTTTAGCTTTGATAATACATATTTTCTAAATATACATTTTTTTTTAATTTTTATTTTATTAATTAAAATAACAGTATTAAAAATAATATAATTGAATGGGTGACACTTTTTTAACATTACCATCAACAGCAACAATAAAAAAACAATTATGAAGGGGTATTTTTTAATTTAGTGCTTTAACACCAAGCCAAAGCAGAGCTAATATTTAAATATTAACTTAGCTAATACTTCACATAAGAGCTTCTATATTTTTTAAGTATTGTATATACAATTTATTATAATATTCTGGGTCACACAATATACCCTTCGAAAATTTTATTTGCAATAATGACCAGTGGCAGATGATAATAATAATAATAATAATAATAAATAATACTAAATGAATGATACGATTACAAAAATCAAAACTTTTTTCCTCCACCAATTAATTATGTTTATTAATATTAAAAAAAATTATTGTTACTGTATGTCAAATCTTAATTATTTTAATTTGTGTTTTGGCTTGATTCTATTTAAATAACTATTATTATTGAAAAAATACGTAGATGAAATTGAGAATCAATTTGTAAAATAATTTACTGAATAGCGTTGCTCATTATAATTTGAAAAAAAAATCACTAAACTTGTTTATACATTGTGTAATAAAAATTGGCGCAACATTGCTTTTGCTGTTTATTCCATTTTAAACAATCAATTTGTAGGAATTATTAAATATTTTTTCACAAATCTTACATGTATTTATTTAAATGAATATTAATTGAATGTAATTATTGTTATTAATAGTAATAATTTAAATTAAATTAAGGGAAAAAGAAATAGCTGCGCCAATATATATATAATTTTGTTTTTAAGTTATTTTAACACTTTAAATAAATAGTAGTAGTGTCTGCCCATATCTATTACTTTTGAGATTGCAGCTTCATATATCAATAAAGTATCGAAATATGTTAACTAATTGTCTTCTGTCCCTCGGCTGTGCCACCCGTCCACCAATGACTACCTGCCCGCCAATGCCAATTTTGCCACAACGAATGAAATGAAAACAACAGTACAAAGCCTCGATAACTGTCCCTGATTGCCCGGGCCCTGAACGGTAAAATTATTCAAACTCTATTTAGTTGTGCTCACTCCGGATCTGGTTGCACTGCCAAAACAAAAACCGAAATCCTTAAATTTAATAATAAGAATAATATTTTCTAAAGTAAAAATAAAACACTAAACAAATTTAATCTCTTTCATATTCTTGTTTCATATAAATGTTTTGCAAATATTCAATTTCAATTGTAAAGAGATTGAATTTATTTTAAGCTCTTAAGAGGACAGGTTAAGAGATATCTTACCCTGCACGATTAGAGCTTTATTTCTTTTGTTTAATAAATAATCACTAAAATGTTGCTTTTATAACACTTGTGTGTATTTTTTTGTCATTTTTTTAAAAAAAAGATATTAAAATTTTGATTTTCTTCAAAACATTAAAATCTAATATAAGTTTTTTTTTAACAATAGTGGTGCAACCAACCGGCTTTGTCTCCGCTAGGTGGCGATTTTACAGAATATGTATATATACATTTTTTTTTATATATATTTTGAGCAAGAAGGTCCCCCTAACCTTGGCGTACTATATAATAATTATATACGCTTTGCCTTAGGTTGAGGCCATTAATATGATGTTCTAATTTAATTTTTTACAGGTCCCTATAATTTCATTATACAGGTACAATATACACATTGTTTTATGCCTCAATATTGTGTGTACGATTTTTTTTTCACTAAGCTTATAGGCCTTATTTTCGTGTGAAACTTTGAGAAACACAGAGAGAAAGAGAGTGAAGCAATGAGAGGGAAACATTTTTCAAGAACAACAAGAGTAAAACTTGTGACTTTTCTTTAAAGAAAAAAAACCTACATTGTATGATTGTCGTATACTACCTGTTTTATCCATATTTTCTACCTATATCTTTATGGAAATAATTAATTGTATTTCACTTTATAGTAACATTAATGTATCCTTTTCTTGCAATAGGATTTATTGTTCATAGACACCAATTGAGTCCTTTAACGTCCATTGACTGATTAATGGTCGATTTTTCTTCCACTTTGTTGTAAAGAAGTGGTTTTATTTTGTCCATTTGTTATTGTATTTACTTTGGAAATTGATCACAATTTAATTCTCTATTTTTCTTATTTTATTTCGAAAACTAACTTTTCTTACACTCTTATCTTTTTCCTTTACCCTTCAGTATATTTTTTAAAAAATATTTTACTACTGTTTTAATATAGGTTTATATTATTAACAGGACATTTTCAGTTGGTTTTTCTATATTTTTTGTTTTAATATTTTTATTATTATTTTAAATTTACAGTTTTGATACATTTTAGATAACTAGTTTATATTTACAGGATGCTGACCTTATCATCGGATTTGGATACCATTTGCAATATCGTTAGAGATGTAGTTCCAAATTTGGAAGAGGTGAGTGAATTATAGGTTGCATATAATGATTGAAATTTATGGAATAAATTGTTCAATTCATAAGTCTTTGTTTTTAACTGCAATTCAAAATATTGTAGGATATTATTTATTCGAATTTGAATAATTTATAAATGTTCAATTTCTTCTACTTATTTTTAAATCGTATGTTATTTTCGTTGAACACATTAATTTTTCAAATAGTTTACTCAACTGGCGCCATGTTTTATTCCAATTTCTTTACATTGATGTGGCATTTGATTACAACTATCGTGTGTATAGTATGTATGTATGTTATCCATTTTATATTATCTATCTTCGTGCGAATGGTCGACGGCACGATATACAACCAAATGCAAAGTCTCCGTTCTGTTTTCAATTAGAAACAACTAATAAATTTTTTAATACACCTTTTGAAGCGCTACTAATTAAGCATCATGTTAATTTCTTTGGAATAAACATTTTCTTTCGTAAAATATTTGAATAGTGTAGATTAAACTGCACAAATCACACATCTCTTCATAGAGACGTATATGATTAACTAAATAAAAAAATTACGGTTGTTAGGTTAACGTGTCCAACTTATGCATGTTACCTTTGCCAGTGTGACTTGCACATGTTTCAGTAACGTCTAGACGTAACTGAAACATGACAATGAAAATATATTGTAACCTTCACTTTTTAACTCACATCTTTTATATTCAATCATTACATAGCATTGAATAAATGATGTAGCATTTTGACAAATAGCTTTCTCGTGTACTTATATATAATTCAAAATGATAGTTCTTTATCTATTCTCTCTTTTCCTTTTTCATATTCACCATATACTTCTTATTTATTGGTTGTTTGTTGACTTTTCTAAAGG
>JAZBGW010000460.1:0-25421 GCA_037464815.1 Mylabris variabilis | reverse complement strand
ATTGGCTCGTTTAAATTTTTGACAGATGAAAGAAATAATCGAGAGTAAAACCATCAGTCTAAAATAGAAAAAGAATTCATTTTTCTTAAAAATATTTGTTAAAATTACAACTCTTAACAAATAGATGGCAGCATCTCCCGAGCAAATTTTTCGATTACAAATCTCCCATTAGGCTGAAATTTCTGTTGTTATTTACTCAACGCTACAGTATAGTTAATACAGAAAAATCGTCATGTAAACCAGTCGAGTAACGTTAATTCAACTGTAGTCGAACTAAAGCTTAGTTGAAATTTTTGTCCTGTAAACGCTTACCTTTTCTGTGAGTAAAGTTAAAAGGCAATGCGCATTGCCTTTTAACAATGAAAACAAAATGTCATCAGCTGGTTTAAAGCGCAGGGAATTTAGTTATATTTAAATGCAAGCCTATTTTAAGCGGGTTACTTAAAATAAGCACAAACTTCACTTGATTGCAGTTATTTTCATTATGATGTATAAACGGCAGTGGTTAAGTAAACTCAACTACATCATGGTTAGCAGGTTAGCACACCGTGTAAACGTACACAATACTACTAGATAATCGGCCAATAATAATTAGTGTGTGGTATTGGTAAACAAGAAGCAAATAAAACCAATCTAATGATCTACATTTATGTTAATCGGTAGAATAACTCGGTTGAATGTAAACGAGATACGGTTTAGGTAAAACTTTATCTTCCAAGATAGTTACTAATGAACCTAATCAAGTGCTCTACAATACAACGCAATACTATAGAAGAAGAGTAGTAGTCGAGAGTCTGTTTCTAGTTGGAAACACATCTGTATTTTTCGAGCAAAAGTCTCTTAGTGGTATCACGAGTTCACGATGAGCGTGTCTGGTTACCTGGTTGCCTCATAATAAACATCACGAACATTGCGGGTGGCGTAAGACACCGGTCAACCATACATATTGACAAACGCAATGGATTCTTCTCCCTTTATAATAGAAAAGTGTTTACGTCACGATAGTCACCCAAAAGGAAAAAAAACACGAAAAAAATAAAAAAAATCAGATAAAAAGCGTTTCGATCATAGTATATACCTACACAGAAAAAAAAAGAATATGTTCACGGTCGAATACATAGCCGGCCAAAGACCGCAAAATACCTTCAAAGGACAACCTACTCAACTTTGATTTATATCAAGATTAGAGTTTTTAACCGTAATTTTACAGTTTAGACAACCAAATGGGAAATTTTACAATAGAACAAGTTCAATTCTCACAATTTATTACAACAACAACATCAAACAACAAGTGAAAGTTTCAATGTAAACCAAAATTTTTTTATTTAAATATCGTTATGTACGTTACTAATTTATGCAGATTCATTTGATATAAGAAAATTTACTACACAACTATGAACAAGACCTGCAATTTTCAATTGATATTAATCACTGTTGAAAATTAGAAATTTCCATTTGATTCTCTTTTATTAATGTTATTACGAGTTTATATAAATAACGTTTCCTTAAATGCAACCATATCTCACTTAAAGCTATCACAAAAGGGCTTAATTACGAAAAGACGGATAGGGTCGAACGTTATTGTGTGATTACTTGAAATTAAACATTTCGCTAGTTAAATTGCATTTCACTCGTTAAAATATACGACTAAGAAAACAAAATCGAGCCTTTTCGATTAAAACAATGTAATGAAGAAATAGAAATGAAATGGAGAAGGAGAAGAAGGAAACTTTTCCTTTAAGAATATTTTAATCTGAAATTTTCTATTAACTTTACAATAACAAGGAGAGATATTTTTAATGTACCGGGGGTTTACAGTATATTTATTTGTTGTACAAAAATAGATTAAACTTGTCTACAGTTGTGAAAATTGCACAAGATCTTTTCATGCTACGTTCATCGACAGTATAAGATTGTAAACGTGTTCATAGCGTATGGCAAAACCTTTTGAATTTCCAGCCATTTCACTTACTAGATTAAATCAGAATTTAAAGAGTACACACTCCAATAATGTATTTTTTTTCCTCTTAAAAGAATAAACAATAAGGCCTGTGTTTTATCGTAAAACGCTTTGATGTGTTCCAGACAAAAGCCCATCTATTTTGATTATTTGACTTTATTCATGCAAAAAATAAACATATTGATAGTAACAGTCTCTCTTGGCATTTGATGTATAGTTTCTCCAAGAGTATACATATACATACAGTTTTTGCTTTCATTTGTAGAACTTTTTAACTAGAATTGAAAAATAATCGAGCGTGCACACATACAGACATTCATCATTTTTCAAAGTATAGCCGGGCTGAAAGAAAAACCCTTCAACATTCCTAAATCTTTTACAGTTTACATGAAGGAATGTAGACAACAGAAAAAAGAAGAAGAAACTCAACAAATTCGCTTATTTTATCCAATTTTCAAACTCACCTAGTTTCTTGTTGGATCGTTTCAATGTTGACGGCGCCCTTATAATGTTTGGCCTGACAACATAAGTGATGCTACGTTTATGCGTCAATCCGGATTTCTTTCGGCGTACTGGCTTCCGTTTTGGTATCGGTGAAACACCCGGTGGCACTAAACTTTGATATTTTAATGATGTACAACAATCATCCTGACTAGCTGATGTTATCGATTCATCAGACACGACAGGAGGAATTGTAATGATTGAAACAAAATCGTTTGAATCATCGTCAACGTCATCTTCTGCAAATTCTTTTTCTTTGTTGTCATCATTATCATTTTGTTGTTGTTCATTATTTGTATCGTCACGTATACTGATCCGCGAGATACGTCCACTCTGGAGTTGTTTTTCATCATCGGATAGGTCATCAACATCAACATCATCATCATCGTACTCAAAATCTCCAGAAAGACTCTCATATAACTCCTCATCGTCAGCACTTCTTGTAGAATACAATAAACAATCATGCGGGACAAGATTTCTGATTTCACGCATGCCAATTTTAAATGAAGGTTTTCGTGTTACAGTTGTTTTACGTTTTTCCGGTGGAACGAAAATCATTGGGTCCAATTTCAATAAACGTAAAGATCTTGATGGACGACAAACTACAACTTGATATAAATCGCTACGGCTATTATTTGTACGAGTTTTCTTCGACTTTAGTAATTTAGTTCTTTTTTTACGATTACTACTGACACGATGTAATGAATTACGTTTAAAGTCAGTTAATCCACCACTTGTTCGTTTGAAGTACCCGTCACGGCTTACAGATAACTTGGGTTTCGGACGTTTCTTTTTAAAGAAGCCACGTGAGAACGATGATGATGTTGATGCTGGTGGTGAAACAGCAGTAACATTTGGTAAATCATTACGTTTTCGTGTTGTTGTTGTAAATGAAAAACCTGAATCTTTACTTGAAAATAGGCCAGTCGAAACCGTTGTATTACTAGTCGATGATAAAGTTCTACCAACTGGCGGTATTGGACGTTTTTGCAATCGATTTATAACGATTGGATCATCTTTTAAATCTTTTAAAGCACTATCTAGTGAATGATGAGCAGGTAGAGGTAGTATTGCAGTTCGAGGCATTTCCAGACTTCTTGGTGCCATATTTTGTGGTGCATCCATCCATATACGACCTAAACTAATCGACAATGAACACATTTCTTCTGTACCAGAATCTGGTAGTAGAGGTAATGATGGTAGTGTTGGAGATTGTCGTGATTTCCTTTTAATTAATGGTGATTTTTTTAAATCATTTGAATCACCCCATGGGAACATTTCAACGGCTGAATCATTACTCTCTTTCCGTTGTAAATTCGGTGATGTTTGTTTCGGTTTACGTCGGGAATACGGTGATGATGATAAATGTTGAATAATTGGTGATTCTGGTGTTGTTTCATCTGATGCTGGAACATAAATAATTGTCCGTTCTGAACCTTTAATGCCTGATGTACTAGTAGTAGTTGTAGTCGTAGTTGTTGCAGCAGCTGAAAGATCATCTTTACGTATTCCTTTCAACCAACGCCCGTAAGCTAAAACACTCTGTCCTGAACTACTACTATTACTTTTTGATTCGATTTTTTTATTTTTTGTTTTCAAAGTAGTTGGTTGTTTTAGTGATGTTTGCTGTTCTACTTCTTCTTCCAAATCAATTTTATTATCAACTTGAACAGATGAATCTACTTTTGTGTTACTTTCAATTATTTTAAAGAAATCTTCTTCGGCAACTGTTTGTGTTGCAACTTCCAATTTTGATATATGTTGTTTCTTTTTACCACGATCCAAGTAACTTTTTCTTATCGAAATCCGTTTAAAAGAATCACTACGTTTAAAGGACGATTCTTTTTCTTTCTTTTTACGACCAGCACCAACCAACCGGCGTAAATTTTCGAATGTGATTGGCTTCATTTTAGAATTACTTGTGATTTTTTTTCCTTTACGAATAGAAAAACTTTCTACAAGGTTACGTGCCAAACAATTTGACAGTAAATTTGAGGATGAATCGTCGCATTGTAAAGGAATGATGATAACTAACCATGGAAACTGTTTAAGAATTTCGTCGGGCCAAGGTTGAAGTCGACCTAAAGAATTGATTGTTGTTGACGTCATTTGAAAATTTTCGTATTGTACAATAAATAGAATTTAACTATTACTAAAACCGTCTTTTGTACAGATTAATGAAACTGTTGTATTGTATCAGGATAATAATACAGTAAGAATAATAACAATTCAAGTTGATTTCTCGTTCAACCCTAGTTCGCTTTGTAAAGAGCACAACTTGTGCCGTTTTGTGAACCGGTGTCATCTATCAAGTCTAACCAGGAAGCGAGATTCTTGCAGGAGTGCCGCATGCAAACACTATCACCTAGAATTTCTCCTTCGTACTTCTCTCACTCACAATTCAATAAAGAACAACAAAAACTAATAAACACGTATTAATTTTGGTATAAAATGATTGGATTCGAGTTTATGCTAATGAATCGAAACAAATAGACAATCAAGACAAGTTACTAATCTTAATGAGAGACATAACAAGATCTATGGAACAGACATATACCTAGATAAATATAGGTATAGAAATACACGAATCAAACCAGGAAACAGAGATGATGAGATTATCCGCAATAAAATAGCTATAGTCGGTTCGATAAACTAAGTAGTAACTAGTTGCGGTGGTGGTATTGACAACGGCAATAACTGCAACAATAACTGAAAATACAGAATATTTCTCGTCGCTAGCATCAATCTTGATAATATTAACGGGACATGTGGATTATGCCATCAGCAAGATTTCTATTAGCACTTTTTCAACACATGTCCAAGTATTTTATTGTTGATAATATATGTTCAAAATCATCCAGCCATTACCACTACGAATACAAGAGTTAACTCAACAAGAACAACAACACAAAATGTTGAATTTCTGAATTAAATACAAGGCCACTAACAGGATTTAGTATCAGGCAAGGAAAAAACAAACAAAACTAGTTACATTAATTGTACGTTGACTTATAAGAAGTTTCTATAACGTAGTTACGAATGACGGATAATCACGATAACGATCAAAAGTCAATGAGTTTTCAAACACCTGTACTGATTAATCAACGAAGACCTAACTTAATCATATTAGAGTGTTCTTTCTATAATTTTATTTTCAAACAATTTCCAGCTTTAACCACACACAAAATCAACGTCTTCTACTATATGCCTCTATAGATATTAATTTGATTATATCTAATATTATAGTCGTGCACTATAAATTTTGCTAGAAAATTGATAGATTACTACTATTTCCAACATATTAAACTCAACTTTAAAGCAATTTATTTCAATTAAACTTAATAGTATTATTGGTGACGTTGGTAGTTAAATTTCTAACATAGAACGTTACAGATCTGTAGATTGTGTCTCGATTTTTGTAAAATTTGTGTAATATTCGGCAACAAGTCTTATTTAGAATTCTAGATCGTGATGATGTGAAGAAAATCCATCCACAACTGGACCACAACTTTATTCTAAATGAATAACGGTGATAATTAGACCTTTTTATAATATGTAATTATGATTATTAACAAGAAAACAGACAATAATTCATTATGTTCAATGACTTTAAATCAATAATAATGCCGTTACAATACAGACACAAACATTTCAAACACATGCTGTGATAATCTTTTGAAACTTGCACACCAACAATAGAACTAAATTGAAAATAAATAATATTCATATGAAGGATACAGATAATTAAAAAAAAAGGTAAAAATTATTGCGTAAAATTAGAAATTCTTGTTATTAACAATATTGTCATTATATTGGGCTCGGTCGTACACACAAACAACATACCGGTCATAGTTTAATCCAATCAGATAATGAAACATATTGTTCATTTAATATAAAACTAGTAGCTCAATATAGATTAATGGTAAATCGTTAATTAATTTCAAATTAAACTAACAGCAAAAAATTGCTTTAAAATTTTCATTTTTATTAAGTATTATTATTAGAAAATCCGCCTTAACGTTTTTTTTAATATAATACATTTTCATATAATTATTTTTTCTCTATGAAGGTCTCCAGTTTGTTTGTTTCTTTTTCCTAATAGATTTACGCAATATTTGAAAACATCGATAAATTTCCTCCATTAACTGACCGTATTAGTAAAGTTTGATAATAATTCAAATAGCATTTCTAAAAATATCCAGTTTTAAATTTGAATTTCAATCAGAATTGCATTATATGTGTAATATTAAAGAGAGAAATAGATAGAGGAAGATTTCAATCGGTGATTAAAAGTTTTATAATCGAGCGCATCCACCATTTCGACATATTACGTTAATGGAAAAATGACAAAATTTCCTGAAATAATTCACATCAATATAATTACCTCTCGATAACTATCATTATTGTTAAATAAAATAACCAAGAATTAGATTATTCGTCCATAAAATAAAAACCACATAGCCATAGAAAAAAAAATTAAAGAAAGTGTATTATTATTGTGTTTTATTCCATCAAAATAACAACAAAAAAAGGTCATTATTTAGTCTTGTTCGTTTTTCTTTTTCCAGTAAATGATCAAGTATCAAATGAACATAAATCAAATATTATTTCCGACTTCTGTAAGCTATTTCGAAAATGGATAGCCTTAAATTAACAATTTAAATTCAATAATATTTGATAAGTTTTACCTACGCACCAAGACTAGTTCGCCTACTTATTTTCAAAACAACAATAATAACAACAACTAACAAGCCAATTGAAATTCTGTCCAAGTGGGATTTTATTATCTTCACTTTTAATTTCATAGGAAAAGAAAAAACGAAATACAGAATTCTTGGGGTCAATGCAAATAAATTGTAACTGACATTTATTATTTATTCTATGGATAAAAATTGTTAATAATTGCATGTTTGATATATCGGAATGATTAGAAATTAGAAAGCAATTAAATATGTCCTAACAGAAAAATAAATCATCTTGATTTTTAAATTATTTATTGCTCGATCATTATCAAACATAAACTTCAATAGATTAGACAATAATTATCGAATATCATTTGTAATTTTGTTGTACAAGAAACAAGATGCCTATTTGTTTTTTGTGGAAATCAGGCGATATTAGAATACGTTTTTAATATCCGAAATATAAATCCCTTAATTACAAAAATGCTTATGTAAACCGGAACTGTAAAAATTACCTACTCCGTTACATTTGTTTCTGACAGAAAAAGACAACGAAATTATCATTGGTACCGGAAATGTAATATAAAACAGATGAATGCCAATGTGTGCCACTCGGATAAGATAATTCGCTAAAATTGGTGCGGCTTTTTTTTTCAAAAATATTTCGAAAATAAATTCTTCAACACCCACTACCATTTTCACGCCTTCAACATTAATGAATTGATGATGAGTAGCCAACTTTTTCGAAAAATGCCCTTTTCACACAATTATAGAGAAAGTATTTATTGTTATACAAGAGACAAGATTGTAAAAATAGTTTTGTCGAGTTGATGGGAGAATATTTATTGTTGTATATGTGCATAAATTTTGGTCAATGACGCCTGATTTATTATATAAATTTAAATTAATCAACCTACGGATTCAAATTCATGGAGGCTGAACTTTTATCAAATTATTTAATTAATAAACCAATAACAATTAGATTAAATATTGTAAAAAATTGTGTTTTTGCATATTAAAATACGCCTACAATCAATGACCCTATAATTTATTCACAACAAGGAAAGATTGACAGAATGATCGACGTGACACAATGAAACATATTCTCATATTCACTTTTAAATAATTCTCACATAGAAACTTGATACAATACGAGAGATTCATTAAAACTGTTGATAAAGACGGTTTTAGGATTTTTAAAAAGGAAATTACCATCGTCTCAAGTATTCACTGTAATTTTACTTGAACACTTAAATTTTTCAAAAGATTGTAAATAAACGAATCACATAATTATAAATATCCACTGGCTTATTAATTTTGGAAAATCCATCATACACAAACAAGAAAATAAACTTTACATAAAAGTTGTACAACGATGTTCGTAGAGCAACGCGTGACCGGTAGACTGGTCGTAGTTGTGTTGTTAGTAGTACTTGCAGAAGACCAACCGGTATACAGAACTTAGAGGGGGCTCCTCCATCGAAACCCATCAGGGGGGCAAAAGAGAGAGTGATCTCTCCGGTTTCTCAACAATCACAGTTGGGATGGACCCAACAACAACAATAACAATAATAATAATAATCATAATAAAAATAAAAACCCAGTACCTAAACAATTTCAAAAGAATATGGGGAGAACAGTAGAATTTTGAGAAGATTAAAATTGTGAGCAGTAAATTGGAACTTATAAATTTTTCAGGACAACTTTGACATTGCTTTTATTTATTTAATAGTGGATGAACGTGTCTCATCCTATTTTCAAGAAATACCCGGTTTCAATATAAATAATAAATTTTCAACGAAAAAGTTTTATTCTATTAAAAATCAATAAATTCTCAACTGAAATAGATCGTATACAAGTATAAATAGAATAAAAACAAAAAGAATTTGACGATAATTTAATAAAATCTTGCCCATTTTCTTACGTCAATCATTCTGTCAAAAATAGAATTCTATTACATTTGGCTTTTTATAATCGTGTTGAACTATTGTGGAAATTACTTTTCTTGTGCAATAAAACAACAAAAAAGGTCTCCCGTAACCTTCGTCCACAACCTTCAATAACTTCAATTATTATATTCTTGTTTATTTGTTTGCGTGTATATAGCCAGTTAATAACAATAAACTAATGTTGAATTAATTGAAATTGAAACTTGTTATTACTATTTTTAAAATTCTAAGACACCTTTATAGATAGACACATCTCCATAATCGGTCATGGACCTTCCCATACCAATAGAACATCTGCATTTATGCAGATAAAGTCTTTTAGTTTGCCTTATAGTAGAATCGTACATAGAATAGAAAATATGGTAATTCTTTTCACGATAAAAATAGAATAGCTCCTCCCTTTTTTTCTATGTACAAAAATTAATAAATTATTAGTTGTCTAATAGATAAAATTAAGCCAATTATATTGACCAGATGTTCTGTTGATACGGCCGAAACTATCGGTGCTTTTTATTGTTTAACTGTAACATTAATAAAACGGTACAACTTCCAGAACAAATACGGACGACCAGTTAATGTTGAATTTCAACAAGAAATTCGACAGATAAAACTATTCTTGCCGTATTTTATTTGGAAATGTGCCAAAATAGGTCAGATCCCTGTGTGGAAACTTGCTAAATATAGGTTTTTATTGATAAAGTTCGACCGAATTAGCAATTCATCCATCAATAATTGTTTGGTAAAATAAAATATATTCCAAGAAAGTAAAGAAAATTATAACAATATTAGGGGTAGGCACTTGCATTCGTAACGAAAACTGCTCGTTTAGATAAGACGATTAACTCGCGCGCCATCAAACTGACAATAGATTCTTCTGCATTGCTGCTGAATTTCTCGTTATCGTAACAACAAACGACGGATCGTTCGATTGCCAACATTCGTTTAAATTAATTCTTTCAAAACGAGAAAAGTATCGTTTATATTGATTATTGATTAAATTCTAATAACTGTGGCCCTTTGTTCATCATTCAGATATCTGATAATGGTATGATGGTGAGTGGGGTGTATCCGGGCGACCTTGATCAAAAACCATTCAACGTGAACCAATGTCTGCGGTTTTCAGGCAAGATAAAAAGATGAAACAGGTGAGCCCATCACTGTTGAAAGAGTCAACTAAGCGATCAAGATTTTGGATAAAATACCAATAACAAGTTTTCCAATCAAATTAATAATAATAACACTTTGATCGGTATGTGTACTGTCATTTTTCTAATTAAAACTTAAAAAAGAAAAATGGAGATAGAACGCCTACAGTTTTATCGTAGAAATTAAATCAGAAATTATAACGAGAAACAATAATTATATTTTTTGCATAATTGTTGTCCTTTTAAATCAATGTTGGGGGGATTCTCGAGACATTCTAAAGTCCACCTTACATTATTCGAATTTACATCCGATTTTTTGTTTCGAGCAAGTAAAACTACAAATTTGTGTCTTTAGGGGAAAGTGGGGTAACCTAGACGATGAGAAGTGTGTAGGAATTCAATAATTTATTTTTACAATCAGTTCTTTCCTAAATAATTTTAATATAAACTTTCATCTTCAATAAACATTCATCGATCACATAAACTAATCATTTTAAGAAAATATTATTATTAGTGATTATTTTTAAATACATATTCGAAAAAGTGCACTTTATTCCAAGAGAGGTACAAATTGAACTTGAATGGGGGTAAATAGGATTGACGCCAAAAATTATCCTCTTAAAAAACTTCAAAATTCTGCTGTTGTTACATATTAAAACCAGTACAAGATATTAAAGACATCTTAGTCAATTAATTAATAAAAACTAATGTTGCATTTTATGTCAGACAAGTCAGACATTAGAACCATTGCGCATGTTCTATGCAGAGAGAATTAGATAAACGACACGGGGCAGCTAATGCATTAAAAACGGTCGTCTATCCGTATACGACTGCGCTGTCACCAAACAATTTTGCCTCCACCAATTTTCCTCGAATTGCATTTTTATAAGAATATTTTTTAGAATAAATGTATTTTATCCGTTAAATAATTTTATGATGGTTAATAAATAGTTTAATGTTTGCAAAAGTCGATGAGAAATAATTGTAAAATAAAAATTAAAATCACAAAAATAATGGTTAGGAAACATCAAAACAATAATTTCGTTTGTTTTTCTCAGGAATACGAAAATTCAAATAATCGTTGATTGCTTTACCTTCACCACGATATTAGACTTCATTGTTTTTGATTTCAAATAATTATAGAAATTCAAACTACCCCAACGACCATTTTACCCCACCTTCCCCTACATAATTCGATTTCTTATCAGAGTTGTCACATCCGAGATTTGTTCCTAAGTTTTCAACCGATTTTTTCAGAATAGAACGGTTCCTACTCTCATCCGAGTTTTTGTCCGATTTGGCAAAAAGTGTCATGCGCAGTATGTTGTTTTGAGAATTTGAGGTTATACGCAAGTTGAAAGCATGGCGGTGACGTGATTGTTTGGTATCATTTATTTAATATCAACTTGACTACGATACCAATGACTTTTAAATGTTAACACCTGTGGACACATGCAACTGACTCTGATAATGTAAAGATGAAAATATCTCGGGTCTGAGACGAATTCGGATCTAAAGTCAGATAGAAAAATCGAATATAAGCATCGGATAATGTAAAGGGGCTTTAATGCGACCGACTGAGGGTTTAGCAATAATAATAAAGGTTACTTTCATAAATTATATAAGACTTTACATAAATGCATACATAAACAAAGCAAAATGGTTAATACTATAATGAATCTAGAAATTAAGTAAAAAACAAAAAAAAAATAATCGTTACTTTGAAAGTTGGGACAAAGCAACTTGGTTTGATATTTTTAGTTTTCATAATGTTAATCTCGAAATAAAGTCATTCATTTTGAGCTTCTTTTCAATTTTTACGCTAATACATTCAATTTTGTATGTTACAAAGATCTTAATTAATCATTATGGTACACGCCCTGTTATCAGACTTCCGTCTTTGTAAAAGAAGTACAGTAAAGCTCCGCTAATCCGAACTTCCCCTAATCCGAATGTCCTTGTAATTCGGATGAAATTAAAAAATGTTCATTTTACATTATGTACCTTGCAAACCGGACTGCCAGTGACCGCGAGATCCTCTAATCCGGATCGAATATCGTGCATCATTACAAATTTCTCGCCGTATCTGAAGACTCGGGGATCCCTCACCGAGTGGAAACGTAAAAAAATAGGTTAAACAAGGGTGCATTCGTCAAACAAAAATTTCTAATCTTTCCAATTAATTCTGAATTTAAATTCGATTTTTTTTATATACTTTTCATAGCTCAAAAGGTTTCGTGTTTAGTTTTTCTTATAAACATATGTAATATTCGTTATACTATGTACTCAAATGTTTCACCATTGATTACACCTTCCATAATTACTTTAATTTTGTTCCATTCATTCAGATGATTCAGTAATCCGGATTGAGTTAGTTTTAATTGATCCGGATTAGCGGAGCTTTACTGTAATTCTTAAGGCACATTTTAGCAAAAGTAGGATTCCGTAGCTCATTGGAATATCGTGAAAAACATTTTTTTTCAATGTTGCGATTTTCAGCAAATAATTTTTACGTAAAATAACTGCTAATTACGCCGAAACCCTTGTAACTTTGTTTTTTTCCTCTAGTGTATTTTGGAGAAATGCGAAAAATTTCTGTTCGTTGCAAAATACAGTAAAACAGTAGTTTTTAAACTGTGGTCCGCGGACCCAAAAAAGCCCGCGACATTAGAAAAAGTGGTTGCAAACAGTTCAAGAGACGATGACAAGGCAAGACGCGCGGACCCAGAAATTAAGTCTCAAAACGACGTAAAATGTCTAGAGTTGGGATAGGGTCCCCGAAAAAAATGTTGTTCAAGAGGGAATCCTCGGACTACATAACCCCAGCTCCACACATTAATCCCAATGTTGGCGCCAACGGTGTTTGTCCAATATATGAGGTTGGCGCCAACGTTGGAAATTGGCTATATGTTGTCGTTTTTCTTAAAAAAAAAAACCATCAAAGGAGTTAGCGCCAACGTTTGTCTAGCCATCCGCACGGTGGAACTTATCTTATTCTAACTGCATCCGTTGAAAAGTGTTTAACAAAATTACTCGCCCAGCATCCAACAGAGACGTTGGGGCCAATGTGTGGAGCCGGGCTAAGTTTAACAACTCCCCAAAGTTGGAAGAAAAAACGAAAAAATTGATGTTAGGATGATCTTCAGGGCGTTCTAAGTGGGCATCGGGTTCGTGAAAATTGCAACACTGTCAAAACAAAAATTCTTAGCAATTCTTAGCTTTCACTAGAATGACCTTCGCATAAGCTTTAAAAAGTTTGCATCAATCATTCGCCAATTAATATATGTGGCCATAAAAACTGTCCAGTTTTATATTCACAATTTGCAAATAAGCAAATACGTCTACCCACAGAAACGGCAGACCCGCCTTATTTCAGTTTACCAGGACTGCTCAATTTTCCCAGTCCACCACTGTGTATGAATATTATACTATATATGCAAAATGGTTAGATAAATTGTAAACGACATTCAACATCTCAAATTATATCAGATTACCGACAATATAAAATCGATTCAATGAAAATGTGGGAATATTATGATTGTATTATTATTATTGTATTAGTTTCTAAATAATAATAATAATATATGTCCATTGTCATTTGTTATGGTAACAATCATATAGGCGTTAAAACAAATAGGAAACAATTTGATATAACAAGTAAATCGGGAAACAACTCAAGCGTAAATAGTGAAAACTTGAAAATATATATTTTTCAAAAAAAAAACAATCCGTGGGAGTATTTCGTAATTATCTTAATTAATTACCCAACTTACGCATTTAGTATTGTTGAAAAGCAAGGAAGAAATCACAACTCACCTGCAACAGAAAAAGAACAATTAAAATATTGTGCAATATTATTAAGTCAATTCTTAATTAACGTTCAACCTTGATGACTATCACACGAAACCTTACAAAATTTACAATAATTCTAACTATAAGAAGTGAGTCTTTATTGCAAAAAACCTAAAGTAAACTTCCACAAAACCAATGATCCGCAATTGATAATAATTAATTGTAAGGAAGGAACAAATAACTCTCATATACTCCCCACTGGATCATGGTCCATTAACTAGATTCGTTGGTGCTGTTGCTAATCCAGGATATAACACTGTCTTAGGAGTGGTGCAAGTTGTAACAAATTTTAAAGTCAAGCTGTTCAATTGAAAGCAGTTGGAGTATATTACAGAACCATGGTTTACGTTAGGTGTAATTTTGGCCAGGCTCAGCACAATCCCTCGACTACACTTAAACCTTTTAGAGATAATGGTAACAATCAACAAATAAGTAAGTAATTCCTCTACAAATTGGAGAGAAAGATAACAATCAGGAGATCAAGACTTGTTTGGAATTAGATTGAATGACTTCAATCTGCTTTCTCTCATTTTTCTTCAGTCAAGTCTGAACAACAGAAAAAAAAAACAAATCAATACCATCATATGACTGGAATTTTCCTTTCAATTTCAGTAAATAAATAACAATATCGGCAAATACAATGCAAGACTAGAAAAAATAATAAATTTTTCATATATTTTTATCACGATGGAAGATGAGTTTTTGTGCGATTTTCTAGAAAGATTGTGTTGTGTCTTATTTTGTTTTATTAATCCTATCCATAGCTGGTATAAGAATGATAATACCGCTGTATGTGTATGTGCATTTGGTGCAATAAAATCTACTGCAGTTTCTCTACTCTATTATTGCAAAGCAAAACAACAAACATAAAAGAACCTATGAATTTTAAGTAGATGCAACTTATCTCTATATTTTTCAGAAGACGAGAAAAATAATAAAATACAAGTTTATCGATATAATTAGATCACGTATCGTTTACTTAACAAACAAGAACCTGCCAAAAAAAAACTGTGACCAATTTAATCCATTTGATAATAATTTATTGACTCCTATCACTTGACGTAATAATCCCATTGCGTCCAGTGGAGCAATCCCACGACACACATTTCCCCAGTTCGTGTTACTTCAGTTAGACTAATGAAATTCAACTACTACATACATGTTTTTTTTTTATTTATTTAATTCATACTGATTCTTTCCAACATCTACCCATCTAATTTAATTAAAATGCATAGAAAAAAATACCGTAGCCTTTACTAATTATTATTAGAGAGAACATAAATTTTCTCAAATGTACATACTAGACGTTCGAAACCACTAATATCAATTATTCACATTAGAATTACAGCACAAATAGGTGATAATCTTGGTTTCAGACAACAATAACACATAAATTGACATTACCACAGTTAATTATTTAATAGGGTAAAATCTAGAAAATTGTTTCATCACATAATTAATTTTCTTCACTAACCGAAAATGTTTGATTATAAAAACTTTAAAGTTGTTGTATTGTTGATCTTTTCTAAGTACATTAGTGAATTAATTGCCCAGTAAAAGCTCATTATTCTGGGGAGCTTTGGGAGCTTTTCCACTATACTAAATGACTTGATTACCGCCAGACTATTTTAACTTTTAACCTACAGGAAGAAATAAAAAAAAAGTAACTGAGAGACAGATTTATTACATTCTATCATTTTATTTATTGGGATTATTAATGAATAATACCTATTGAATTTTTCATCCACTTAAAACCTAGTAAACATATTTAATAGCAGAGTACAGTGTTGTGAATCAAAATGAGATGATTAGAGAAATGTCTGCTAATCTGAAGTGTAACTGTGAAAAAAAAACAATTGGACATTAGCAGCTTTTTAGCTTGATTACTGGATGAATTGATTGCTAGTTGAAACCAGGCCACTCATCACAAGTCCACAATGATTTGCAATCTAATTCTTTATCTTTCATAATGAAAGTTCATTTAACACAAGCCCTTCTTGTGTAAGTATCTTCCGTAAATGGACACTAATGTATATCTAAAATACACAATTTGAGTACTGTAAAGTGGATCCTACTATAACGGACATTGATGTCTGTCGAAATAATTTGTTTCGATCGATCCCTTCAAATGTAAAATGAATATTGAAGAGGACTGAATTAATTTGGATTTTTTCTATTATAAGGAACAATCTGGATTCGCCTTAGAATTGCCATTTACCTATCCGTAAATGAAATGCTTTATGAAAACGCTCAATGAAAGAACTTGTTGGGGTATAATGCTGCTAGTTGCGCTCGAAAAATGTTAAACAATAATTGCTGATAGTCATAAAGATAACGCAAAAGGCCGACTTCTTATCACCTGTGAGACAACACGTTCAAACTTAACTATATTACATTATGTACTAAGACTAAAAAAGAAAAAGAGTATTTTACGATTTAAAACAACCCATGAGTATATAATCTGCAGATTTTTGGAATTTTGAACATTTATCTATTGGTATTTCAATTGAAAAATACATGAAATATTTTCAGCATCAATTGTTCTACTAAAAACTGGAAAAATTCCTGTATAGTATATTATTGCAAATTTTTCGTTATCCTGCAGCAATCGTGAATTTATTTTCAGTTATACTGAATTTCTTTAACAAATATTTAGAAACAAATAAGTCGCGGAAAAACAACAAGAAAAACAAATCGTGATTGTAACAACAGAAATCTTGTATTGGAGTTTCGAGTGGTTAACTTGTAGTGAAATTTCGCTAGAAAATATGTAAAATTAATTAATTTCCAAATGAATTTCATTACAATGAAACTATAGCGGAATCGAATTTCTTTTCGGCTACGAAAAACTTTTAGGACCGAAGAGAGCTAGAAAAAAATCAAGAAAACTTCCAAAAGCCGGTTAAGATGTTATAAAAACATTGACCACATGTTCGGATAGGAGGAGGTCGACGACCGTAAAGGCCTCCAGTGACCAGGTGAATCTCCTGCTGGGGCTTTTTCTTTATATTGTACGCAATACGAGATAAACCAAAAATGTGGCAAGTTACTTACAATCGCCCAAATATGGAGATAAATCGATAGACAATCGGTAAATTTGTAAAATATACGAATGCGAATTGAACAATGATTGTAAGGTATATAACGACTTATTTGAAATAAAGCAAAATTGCAGTTTCAGAAAAGATAGACTGGGTGCAGTACATGGAGATTACTGATTTATTATCCAGACATGGATTGTGGTTGTTGTTGTTGTTGTTGCATGTCGGTATCTATCATTAAATATTTCACCTTCAACTCTTAATATCTAGCCAAGGCCTACGATCATGTCCATACGTGTGTATCTATAAAAACATATGTTTATCTAAAGAATCCACCATTTATTATTTTAACACCCTTAAATTACGAAACAATAATATTACAATTTTACGGTTGACATTACATAATAGAGGTCATCATAAATACCATGCCTTCTATGTTCTCCCACAACAAAAACAATACTCATTAATCTAGTCTTGAATAATTTCAGTTCTTGTAAAATAAATCACTAAATTTTTGACAAGAATTTCATCGAGAGCAAATAAAAAACGAATAAGAAAAACAAGTAGCCAACAACAGCTGAAAGGCTTACTTCATCGCTCCTTTTTTGGATAACTGAACATATTTGGTGCCGAATATTTGTATGCAGATATGTTAGCTACAATCAAGCCTATTGTAAAATTGGCACAAGGTATCCAGTAAATCATTAAATTTTATAGTAATTATGTAATCAATGTAAGCATTGTTTATTATTTTGGGAAAGTATTTCAATACGTTTAGAATTAAAAAGAAATCAGTACCAATTATTCATTCAACAGATAAATAATTGATGTTTTTTCATCTATTTACATTAAAGCTTTCCCCTTTGGAAATTTTAAGCTCATTAATAACATTATTATTGTTGTTACTTATTAAAAGGATATTATTGTTAAAAAATGGTTTCAAATATTAGGAAATTAGAGCACGAATTTTTGTTCTTTCTAATTGTTTAAAAATAACTAGTTCCTTCTTTTAGTAGGCTCATAGAGGTAATTATAATGCATCTTTCACCAGATACAAAGTGAAATATTTTTTCTTTGGCTTTCTCTTAATCACATAGTTGGTTAATGTTTGAAAATTTTCCAAAATATTTATTATAATGTATCATTCAATGTAAATCTATCATGTTTTATATATGGTTTTGAATTATTAATAAAGATATTATTGATTTTATCGGTAAACTAACTATTGTCCCAATTCCGATGATTTATATTTATTATACTCTAGTAAGGGTTGAATTTCAAACATTCATACATTGATGCTCATAACGGTATTAACAATAAAATTTAGTAATATTTCATACAAGTATTAGATTTTATGTTAGAAATTTACATGTTTTATCGATTCACATCTATACTTGAACACATTTGAAAAAGTTGTAGCTTAAATTGTCAATTTATTTTAACAAATATGTTTTGAGCATTACATATTTGTCTAGTGAGAATAGAATTGTGTGAGTGAAATTTTAATAAATCTCTTGTAAAACTGAAATAACTGATGACAAGAATAATTAAATTTAGTTGTAGTATAACTTCATTTTGACCAATGTTTATATTAGAACTGTAAGTATAGACTAGATGCAAATTGATCCATTTACAAAACTACAAATGTTATGAAGTGTAAGGTTTATTCAATAAAACAATTTGTAGTTATATTCAACATACTAACAGAATAGACAAATTACAGACTATCATTACTCGTCAACAATTTCTGGAGTCTTTCACAGGCACACACGCACTTTTAATTCAGTGTTTATTTAGATATATTCATTTAGAGACCTAAAAAACGGAAATAAAAATTGTACAGAATACAAAAAAAATATATAGTAAACAACTGGAAAGAACCACAACAAATGTACCAGCAAGACTTACATTCAAAATTATTATTTTTTATTATTTTCAGTAGAAGAAAATGTTAGACAATCATTAAATATGTGGCCAAAGAATTTTGTTGGCGGTTGGCGAAATTGTTGGAACAAATCTAAATTGCTAAACACAACTGCAGATCCCAAACATTCTATTCTGATACACAATCAACGAATCACTGGTCTATTATTTGAAACGACAATTTCGAATATCGTAAACTCTTTTCAAACACAAACAGTTATTTTTACAGTTCGTGTAGTAATTAGTACTACTTTTGCGGTCAGTAAAACTGTAGGGTAAGAATGCCTAATATGAGATACCTTTTTTCTAAAGGTTTGTAACTTTAGTAATTTGTAACATCAACTGCTATTTTTTTGTCAAAATTATGGGGCATGTTTTCAAGTTTAATCTCTAAAATCAATAACAGCTGTATTTTCTGTACGTGAAAGTTTTTACCAAAATTGTCGTTTCTGACAATCAAAAAATAAGATTCCTGATATGAGACACAAGGGGCTCCTTATATGAAATAGGTACTATCCGTTTTTTTAGAAACGATACAACCCTCCACGTTCTTAACATATCTTTCAATGGTTGACTTTGGCTGCCTTTAAGTATCCCATTATTTTACCTCTCATTGCCTTTATTGCAGCCTCTTGTTGAATAAGAGAACATGATTGGCTTTTATTGTTCTCCATCTAGAGTAAAAACTTACTAATAGGTATACATCGATAAACACTTGACAGTTCTTAATATGGGACATTTAGGTTCCTAATATAAGGTAGTACCCCATATCAGGAGTCTACACATTCGTAAAATCATTCAATTCTAAATATGTTTATTATAGAGTCACGTTATTAAGATGAGGCTTAGAAATAGTTTGTAATTAGTTTCTGCATAGATGCCTGCCGGGTCGAAAAATACATAAAATAATCCAGAACTATTGGTAGAGACAAGTTTAATGATAGTACAACACAATTTAGAAAACCTCCCACATAATCACTAGAAATCCCAATTTTATCGTCAACTTTTGTCCTCTCTATGAACAGAACAAAACAAAAGATATAGAAGAGTGGAAAAAAACCTGAAATAATCCCAACTGTAAGGCTCTTCTAAAGAGTTTTAACTACAATAGCTCACTTTCATTTCTAAACTCAAGCCCTATTAGCTCGATTTTACGTTTTCTCATACAAGTCAAGAGTTTAAATTCATTTGAATTATTGTTGAAATACTCTTGTAGATTAAAGACATATTAAAAATTATTTCGTCCAATGACTAATTCTATTTGAACTTCCATAAGAAGCCATTAAAACAATTGAAAAAAAGGTAAAATGGTACAATAATTCATCTCTGTAGGAAACTGTCATCTTCCTATCCGTAATACGTTATTCTCCATCAAAATCTAAAAGATTTATAATTCTTCATCTAGCGAATAGGACTCGGTAATTAACAAAATCCATAAAAGTTAAACTTGAATAAATCCTAAAGGGAGTTTAGCTCCGTTTCCATATACGGTAATTATCTACTAAAACTTGATTGATTAGGTTTTTTTTATACTGTTTCCAATTCCAATTTCAATCAATATTTCACCGTTTTTACACATCGAGATTATTTGACAAGTAGAATCTATAGAATTTACCAAAAATATGATTAATGTAAATTAAAGATTCACAATAGTTGATAAATCATTAATGATTGCTTATAAACAAATACTTGAATCTTAAAATCGCGTATAGGACCCGAAAATGTCAATCAATTTTGTGTATTAGGACTTAAAAAAATGAGTTGACAACTTCGCCTAAATTTTGATAGGCACTGAAAACGAACAACTTTACTGATAATGAATAACAAAACGTATTGTGTTTATAATAAATAAGTAGACTAGTAAGACTTGTGTAGCTTAATGATTAATGACATGGAAATCCAAGATGTGTTATACTATTGACACTTGTTTTCTTAGCAGTTTTCGACAATAACATTATGATAGGTTAACGGATACTTATCTATCAAACAATGGTTCCAACTTTGGGCAGTTTTAGCCATTTTTTTTTCTTTAGGAATGGCTCATTTTTCGTATTTAAAGGCAATTTAATGACACTCTGTATATCTAAAGGAAATTTCACAATTTGTTTGAATTGGATCGGATGAAAGCAAGTGTTCCCCGATTTAATAGCAATCAACAAAATAAATTATCCTTGTTTTATTACCATTGTAATACGCATATTAAAATCGATAAACTATACGGAATGCTGTGTTTCCGACGATATTAATTATATTATTTACAATACAAATGTCCTTTAATAATGATAACCGAATATAACAAAAAAAAACAGGCGTTAAACAACGAATCATTGGATTATCATCAAGATTTTCCAATTTTCCTTGAAAAACATTTTTTTGAATTAAGAATATTTTGAAAGATTAATACAACTTGCCCAATTATGAACAAATGACATCAATTTAATAATAATAATGATTATATAATGTTCCTCAGATGTAAATAAATATAGTCATCCATTAATAAATCACTGTCACAAAATTGTTCCAGGTTTTTCCTCCATGTTCAAAATACAGGCACATTGAATTTTCCCAGCAATATCACACAAATTAATGAAAATACGTATTATTTTAATTAGATATCTGTATTTCTTGAAACAAATTGTTTGATATACATAGAGATGTATGGTTTGGTGCAGATGAATACATAAAATCCAGCCAAACAAAAAATGTAAAAGTTTTATTAACCTTTTCACCGCTGAAACCGTCAGAATATACGTCTCACTATGCTAATCATGAAGATTTATGGTTATCTCATAGAGCAAGTAATCAATCGATTTTTTCCCTCAGCCCACCTAAAACAGTCCTTTTATTGTCAATCTACTGTATAAAACCAAAAATTCATATTCTCCACAGGACGTATAATAAAAATTTAAAAAAAGTTGATACAGTTTCCGAAACATCTGACAAATTACTTGATATACGACGAAAAGTATTTATGAGATGTAAAGATTAATTTAAGGAATATTTCTTTTAATACAGAAAGATTTGTAGGGGATCCAACAGAAAGAAAAGAAGAAGAAAAAATACAGAACAAGTAGAATATAACTGACAGTTATTTATACGAGTTGGCCAAAGTTTTTGTTTGATTAATATATCAAAGATGATCCACATTTAACGCCAAGTCTCAAGGGGAAAAAAAGAACAACATTGACTTATACGCACGTATATAACTTTCTTATACTCAATTTCAATTATATCAGTTATTTCAAATCAAAAAACCGAAATCTAACTCTGTTTATCATAAAAATTGATCCTAATCTATCTATCTTGTTTGAATTGTCTACTGATCCTTAAATTAGCCAAAATTAAACCGACGAAGTAACCCTATTGTAATCAAACGACTAACAAACAACCCCCATCCCTTAAAATTCTTCACTAATTCCAATGAGCTCTTCTATCCTCAATCATTTGAAGATGAATCGATATACACGTATTAAATTTAAAGAGAGGCTATATAAACACTCCTTTTATACCATACAATCATCCCGTATTAAACTTGAAACTCAATCAAATGTGATATAGTTACAGTTAGGGTGGCTATATTTCCTCGAGACAAAAACGGGACATTGGGATAGCATAAACGGGACGCAGGTTACATAATATTCTGTATTCATATAGAGGTTTTATCATACTCAAAATATAGTTACAATACAGACATTTCGGTAAATGTAGAGAAGGATTATACTTCATTACATTAGTACCCTTTGAATATTTCTCTGATTAAGTAATCTTGTACAGCAAATTTCGATCTTTTAGCACCTTATCATAAGGCTTGTCACACTACACGACACAATTTTGTCTTACTAACGTAGCTCTCAGTATCTCAACACTTACAATTAGTCCAGATTTTGAATTTGACCACTTACTATTCATAAGAATCCTGAAAGACAAAGAACATACTCTACAATATTACAAACATCTTAAAAGTTTAGGTATTTCTTGCACATTTCAGGAAAAATCTTTACCCGTCTATAGGTACAGTATGTGTACGAATCAGATTCCCATAGGACATTAGGGGTAGTTTCGCCGCATATATTCGAATGCAATGCTTTTGAAATAAATATATTTGTGGAACACGTCATCGATTCGTTATTTTGATACATTGCTTGAAGTGCATGCCTTGTAAGACATGCACTTCTTATGACATGCGTTTCTTAGTTGAGACGAATGATTCCATTCCCCTATTGAGCCGACAGCCCTGAAAATAGGAGGGGCCCTAAAGAGCATTTTAGCAAAATTAGAAGCTAGTGGCTCATTCGAAAGTCGATCAAAAAACACTCGTTTTGCACAACTTGACGGTTTTCTAGAAGGGACTAAATACACAAAACGACTAAGAATGACTCGAAGATCCTCACAACATTGATTTTTTTCGGTTTTCTCTATAAAAAACCCAAAACATATCCAACTCTACCAGAAGAAAAAGTAGAGACGAAAAAAATTAACGTTGAAGGAATCCTCAAGTCATTCTAGGTCATTTTACGTGTTCAGCTCGTTTTTGAAAATCGCGACATTATCAGAGACGAGGGTTTGTTGACCAACTTTCAAATGATCTACGAGGTTGTAATTTTGAGAAAATATTCCCTAAGGACCCTAATATAATATAATCTCTGCACTTACATAGAATGCAGTGGTATAAGAAATCTCAATCACTCCCTGTGTGACTTAAACTATTAACTTAAAACAATTTGGAATGCTTCAGTCGTGAAATACACCGATTGATTCATTTGATGTGATTGTCGAGTCTGATGTTTTAAGCAAACACACATACACACACAATCAAGTCATTAGTTAATATGTATGTATATGCTATAGACAAACAACAATTCTAATTCACAGTGAACTTTATAAATAATCCAATTTTATTGCATGGATTTAAATTCTATTTTGATCCTATGAGATACCTGGACATTTCAATTAAGCTGAGATTTAAAAAAATTGAGATTGATTAGATCAAATCGGAACGTATTTAGATAGTATTTCAATTGTAACAAGATTGGTATGCTGTAACAGATCAAATATCTAACCTAATTACATTACATGAATATGCAGGTGGATGTTAACTAACATACACTACACACAAGAACATATTATAACCACGTATACCTACTAACAATAAGTCAATAGAAAATTATGATTGATATGACGATAATAAACAGGCAAATATCGAGAGAACACCACAGTGATGCTTCTATGAACAGAAAAGGAACATTCCAGTTCATTGTCATATTGTCAAAGTCTTCAATAAGTTGATTTAATTATGAACAATATAGTTAATGATAATCTTATGACATGATTAATAAGAAACAATTAGTTTGAATAATCGAGACATTTCTCTACAATATAACTGCATACAGTTTAACTTGAGTTAATTAATTAATTAATTTAATTAACAAACTCATGAAGAAGATGAATAAGTGATATGTTAAAAGTATTCCAATACTTTCTAATTAAAAACGATTCCGATGAGTAATTAAAACATTTCACGACAAGTTTTTTCTCTCATCAAGTTAATTAATAAAAAAAACACCACTAGTATTTATAATGGGTAAGATTCACAAATTAATTGTTGACGTTACTAACTAATACTAACAGATAATCATGTTTTCAAAAGGAAAATTGGGTCTCCAGAATGGAAAACTGAGAGACCTTATGCCGACTTATTTATGGTGGATTGAGATTGATGATCAATGAAAAGGATAGAATATCTAATAATAAATTGTTTGACGACCATTGTACTCATGGTGGAAAGATTTATGTACTTTAGAAATAAATCGAACGATTCCCCTTTATATTTCAATTGAAGCCCAGCCTTCGTTCTGTTACACTCGATTCGTATGTTTTTTCTGTCAAAATTCAAATTACCATGCCTACAATTCTGGAACAATCTATAAATTATCGAGTGAAATGCAAGGGTACTTTTAAAGAGACCTCAAATTTAACTTATTAGAACAGGATTTTTCATTAAAAAACTTTTCACGGTAACTTCAACTCATTATTCAGGGTATATAAATTTAGAAAAAAGTTTGATTTGATTTGTTTAAGTAAAACTGTTCTTTGAAAAATTGTGTTGGAAGATAAAAAAGGAAAAGCGGTAATTGTTGTAAATAACTTGGAATTTGCTCTTAATTTCCTGAAAAAGTGTTTGTTAGACTGAAACGTATTTATCATAGTCGTCTACCACGTAATAAGACTAATATGTAAGTGTAGAATCGTTCAGAAAAGCAAGTATACAGTGTGTCCACGGATCGAGTTGACGATAGCTGTCATTTTTCGTAAATTTTTGAGTAGGCATTTCATATTTGGGGAATTACTCCTGCTTGGTCTGAAACTTA